>VZRL01004687.1:1120875-1201330 GCA_013397895.1 Origma solitaria | reverse complement strand
TTCCAATAAACCCTTCAAGCAACGAGCCAGCTCCCGCTCTCCTTATTCCTGACGCCTCCTGCACCAGTGCGCAGACCAAGCCCCCTGAGATTGCAGACTGAAGACAAGAACTAGTTGTTGTCATGAGGGTCCCTAGCCGGGTTACCCCCCCCACGGCTACACACAGGTTTTATTGGAAAGACTGGCTTAAAGGGATTTCCTACTATTCTCCCTCTCCATCAGATTGGAGAATTGACCCAGGTTAATTAAAATATAAAGTTACTTCTCACTTGGCCTGGTGTCCTTGCTCAGTTCCCTCCACATTTGTTTCAGCAGAGCAGAAGGGATGCCTGGAGCTTAAGTCTTGCCGACAGAGAAACAATGGGAAAAAAGGGTCCAAAGACACATTTGTAAAGGTACTTCTGCTGAAAGGACTACTCAAGGCTACTATCACTTGGAGGCTGGATTTAGGGTTTTTAAACTCCTTCTGCCTGAATAACACAGAATACACATATAGGTCTATACCGGCTCAGTCTTCCACTACACAGCTTTCACTCAAATTACCACTCGAACTAGACACTCTCAGAAACCATTTGCCTTCTCCGTGATGTACAGCCAGCATGATCCACTAGCTCTTGGCACTCCAAGCATCTGTGGGCCTTTTATTTCAAAATACTTCTAAGTCATGGCTGGCTTCTTCAGAAATCCTACCAATGAATTGCAGTCAAACAGCATTAACCTCATCCAGTCCTCAGTGCAGGTCAGGTGCCACCCTGAGGGCACACTAGGAGAGCAGCTGCCAGTGTTTGTACCATACAAGGTCACAGGGCACAATGAAAGCCCAGATAACCTTTGTATCCAGCCCCTCCTCAGTTGGAAAAATGGAGCGGAAACAACTACAGAGCTCTCCTACCTCTGTTACAGAGTACCTTGTAAGGAAGCACTGGCTTACCAGACACTAAAATAACTTTCTGTCCTGCAGTTTTCAATGTAAAACTAAACCATGCCACATTTCAAAGCAATACATTTCCAGTAACTATCAAAATAATCTTATGTTATTTTTTCCTTATTTTTCTAGCCCCGTTTCCTTCACTCTCAGCACTTTGTAAGGACATCTTCATGCGTGTATTCTACATTATGTCTGTTACAAAGTTTGGTAAACACTTAAAATACGATGTTGCTTTCTTTCAAACCCACAATGAGGGCTCACTTTACCAAAGGCCAGAGCACTTGGCTCATCCTTGTGCCAACTGAACTCAGACACACCGCGCAATGCAGCTAACTCCCTAGATGGGCCTTCCACCCCTACATTTTCCACTTACGCAAATTAATGATCAGTAAAGATGGGATACACCCAGAAGACAGAAAACCACTTATTCAGCAAGTCAAAAATGGATACGCTGGCACTGAAACTTATAGTTGAAAGTGAAATGCATCCTACAAAGGATCCCAGATTTCAGCTGCCTGCTAACGACAGTAAATATTTCAGGGATGTCCCTAAGATGGTTTCTACAGACAACAAATAGTACCTTCTTGTTAAAAGCAAAGAGACTGGCTTGATATAGAATAGACAGTTCTTTCATGCCTCTAATGGATTTATTCCCTTATGTTCAGTATTTCTCAGAAAGGATGTCACTTCCTCAGAGAATTCTGCTGCTCTACATTTTAAGAATTCAAATGTTCCAGTGAAGCTCAGCTTAAATTCCAGAAGCTGATAGAGAAAATCAAAAGAGAAGAAAAAAACCAAAAAGGTATCTGGTGGTTTAGAATGCTAAAATGCTTCTGGCTAACCAGAAATCCAGAAACACACTGATGGAGCTAACTGTAATCTCATATACTTTCTGGAAGTGGGTGTGCTTATGCTTTGCATGCCTATCTTTTCACATGCAAGAGACAACACCTGAAATGTATGAAACTTAAGGAGTTTGCCCTGTAGTCTTAAGTACCCTCCCATAAACTTAACCAACAAAAAGAGTAATTAACATTGGTGTTTCATAATCTTTCCAAAATATTTTCTTAGTAAGAAGGTAACTAAGGATTGTTTTACCATTCAATAAAAAAAGATGACTGTTTAATGTGGGTGTGTGCCAATATATGAAAACTATTTAAAATGAATATTTTTGCAGCAGTCTGGAGGATCATGAGCCTAAATGCTGAACACTCCCTAGCTGCAAATTGGCTCTGCCCTGAATCACTGTGCAACCAGGCACAGAATAAACAGGTGGAGGAAAGAAAGTCAAGATGAAAATGATTTAAGCACATTAACACTTATAATTCTGTACTATTCAAGAAGCTGCAATGTCCCAAATTAAATTTAGGACAGAGACAGACTTAGATGCACCCTTATTAAGGCACTACCTCAGAAGACAGCACAAAAGGCAGTGGCACGGACAGTGCAGGGCTGTGCAAAGCCACCAGTGGCACACTCAGTGTGCCCAGCACCAGCTCCTGCCCACAGAATTCTCAAGGAAAATTTCTTCCTGTGGCAGCCAGGCCTTCTCCCGTCTTTTCTTTTTTTTTTTTTTTTTTTTTTTTTTTTTTTTTTTACTTAAACGGGTTTAAACAAAACCAAGAATTTCTACTTTTCATAAAACTGAGAGAAAACCTGGTTCACCAATAAAATCACTAAGGCGTTGTAGGAAAACCAATTTTTATGTGTTTGAGGTAACACAACATGCATAAATAAAGTGTAGCTACCTAGCTTAAACTGATAAAGAGTTTTACTGCAGTCCACACCTGGATGTTTGATAATGCATGCAAATGTAAGCTTTTAACATATGCCATGAGGAATTAAGTAACAACACAACTTGAAACTGAAATTAGTAATAATGCATGTAGAGGCTTTTTTCAGAGGGGGGGAAAAAAAAGGAAAACAAATGAAAAGTGCTAAAAATACATAAAAATAAAAGACAAACTGATGTTGATTCCTAACAAAGGGGAAATCTTACCCTGTATGATACTTCAGCTTGTAGAAAACTGGCACAAGGCAATATTTAACCTTGACCTAAAAGCAAGAATCACTTCATTGGTACGAATTTGCAATTGAAGGTACCAGGGCTAGGTATAAGCTTCCCAAGGTAGTTGCGCATTTGTGAGAGATACGAATACAAATTTTCTTTCTCACTGAGAAGACCTGGACATATAATTTAACTTAGATGAAGTTTCCTTTTTAAAGCTAGCCTTGGAGCAGTCAACATCATTTGGTAATGCCAGTGCTGGTAAATTCATAGCAATGGCAAAAGCTAAGATACATTAGCTAAGATACATGCTGAAGAAAAGGCCATTTTGTTTACATTCTGAGCCATCATTTAGCTATCAGGTAGAATACCACAAGATTTGCTCACAGAAGTTAATTAGTTAGAAATGAAAAATTATCCAAGTTTTATGTTCTGATTGATGTTATCTCAAAAATACTGGGTCACATATTTGTTGAAACTAAGAAGTAGATAAAAGCTATGAAAACATTAATAATACCCTAAAAATGATAGTATTGATGTTATTTTCAGCTAGCAACTTTTTTCTTCTTAATTTCTTTAGGTAACAGGAGATGGTTTCAAAAACACCATGCAATTTATCTGCACAATTTTATTAATACCTAGATTTTGATCTCCTTCCCACTATAAATTCATCCTGTAATCTCACAACACCATTGCAGAAATAGCATTCAAATTTGGAAATGAAAGCATGAAATACAGTAATTTAAGTTATGCTGAGGTTGTTTGTATTTCACATCTCAGAACCTTGGCCAATGTACTTTAGGAAAGAAAAGTGTCTTGGCATTTGACATCAGAATGGTTGGCACACAAACAGCCACTGAAATCAGCATCATTCCCAAAAAAACCTAATTGACAACAAAAAAGTTACTGATGCTAGAAAGGCACAAGAGGAGTGACACACTTAGAAGAAAAACAGAAATACCATTTTTAAAACGTACAAAAACATTCAGAGAAAATCAGAAAATTACCATCAAAGTGTACCACTCTGTATGGTTCATGTGAAAATCTATTCCGAAAGAACTGGGGCACTAAGAGGAAACAAAGCAATCTGCTATCTTACTGTGTGAATAGAGCCTTGACCAAAACATGCCTAAAGCAGGGTTTCTAGATCAGTAGCAACAACCCAGATCAAATCCTGATGCATACTGGCTATTCATCTGAAATAGCTCTACCGCAGCTGCTACCTAAATCCAGCTTTTAGCACTATTTCCTTCTGCTTCTCCAACATCCTTGGCTGTGTGCAAGGCACTCCCAAAAAAGGATGTGGCCACCATGGTTAAGCCTTTAGGAAAAGAGCATTAGTGGCATTTAGATGATGTGTCTTCTTTTCCTTTCTTTTGCTTTAGCAGTTGCAAACATCTTAATAAAACTAACAGTGAAACAGGTCTCATTTCAAAGGCTGATCATTTAACATATACCCAAGTGCTCTTTGCATTTTTAATCTTGCCAAACATGCCTTTATAAACAGGCATTGTGCAGCACTAATGATAAAATGCCAAAGTGGCATTTAGAACTTTATGAACATGGGAAGCTCACTGGCAATGCCACAAATCAAACAACAAAGGACCAAGAATGCATAGAGGCTTTATTTCTCCTTTTTTTTTTTAGTTAAAAATTAATATGAATAAATATGCAAGCATAATAATTAGCATATTGTTTTCAACTGCAATGCTACCATTTTCATGCCAAATTTTTCACCAATACCTATTTCAGCTTGGGGACATTACTGTTTGAGGATGGAAACATCACATCTGTTGCACATTACGTACTAACAGTGCTGAATTACAAAGATTTTGATCTGTTTGGAGGAAAAGGGAGGAGGAATCTGTTCTTCTGGAAAGAGTTACTACTCCGAATGCAGATTTACTGGGTAGAAGATCTGGCAACAGTAGACAGCATCTCACCAATTTACCCACAAACACACTTTAAGAATTAGATCCAAATTAAACTGAATGCAAAAACCTTTCACATCAGGTCACAAGCAAAAAAAAAAAAAGAAAAAAAAAGGGCAGAAACAACACAGCTGAAATCTTCAACATTCAAGGAAAGTACTCTGGGTTTTTCCATGAGACATTATTACGCAAAGCCCTTTTTAGCAGGTAGACACAGTTTTTCAGCAAAACTATCAGACTTCAAAATATTCTGGAGGAGTGATTTGCGATTTAGCACCACCCCACCTTAAAGCACTTCTAGCTACAGCTCTTTCATAAAAAGCCAACATCTCAAAGGAAACAAAACACAACCCAGTAACACACCAAAACCAAACACAACACACCTTTTGGACCAAAAAAACCCCTAACCCCCCACCTTATCTGCAGTGAAGCAGCCAAATGGGAACAGTAAAAGGAGGTATGGTTAGTACAGACTCTAATTAAGAGCGATAGATGGATATATCAAATGAGCTCATTCTGCCAACTTAATGATTCAGCTTAAAGAACTGGGAGTTTTCTTCCTGACTTCTGTCAGAGTCAAATACATCTGTTGAGTGCATTTGAAGATTCTGCCTCTTGTAAGACAATCTTTTCCTCTGCATACAAGAATTACCATGGAATTCAGCAGAGAATGATACACCAAAGAAAAGATGATGCTAGTTGAGTGGAAAAATCAATCACAGTCTCCAAAAAAGCTAGACACGAATGACTTAATATTTTCCTCTGAACTCAGTATATGTTTATATATATATATATATATACACACACACACATACACACACCAAGGTGAAGATAAGTACCACAATTTAAGTACTTCCACACTGCCCACACTTTATTTTAAAGACAATTTTCTTAAGTCCGAAAGAAAATGCTGAAAAAAATTCAAAGCAGACAGTGGTGTGTTTTCAGCTTCAGTATAAATCAAACATATTAATGAAGAAACAGAATTTGACCTTTCAATAAACCTGTTGAAAGTTGATCATCTTTCACAAACAAACAGGTTTCCAGTTTTGCTTTTATAAATTATGGATCATTAACCCTCAAACACACCAGTGTGCAAGGTTCACGAGATGCATTCAGAGGTTCATTCATGCCTCTGGACCACACGTGCAAGTTTAGCAACAGTTTCAATATCCACAACATGCAGGCAGGTCGGTTCTATCCTGTTTACCATTCCAGCAAGTCCTTGTTACCAACTTAAAATCTTTTAACAGGAGCTAGTTTCACTCCATCAAGGAACTGTCCATAACTCCAACAGGAAGTTGGTGCTCAAATGACTTACCTGTGAACATAATGCAACTGATGAACTGAATCAATGGCTATCACCATTTCAGCCAAATAAAAACGAGCCATATCTTCAGGTAGTCTGTCCTCAAACTTGCTGAGCAACGTAAGCAGGTCTCCTCCAACATAATAATCCATAACCAGGTACTATGGAGTGGGAATAATAAGAAAAGAGAGTGTGGGGGGGAAATAATAATTTATTGAGTGAGTAAGAGACTAAATACTAATTGAAGCATAAAACTTAATTTACTGCAAAAATTACTATGGACATTAAAAAACTAACCAAGATGTTTAGATGCTCTGAAAATAGTAGTCAGCTCAGCTGCATTTTAACATTTAGCCTACTTGAATATTTTTCATATTTATACCTCCCCAAATACCATTAAACCTTACAACAAAATAGTATCAACTTCATCCATTGTCCCGTCACCAAACATGAAATATTTAGATCCTCTGGATTCCCTTATGAAAATAATACCCTTTGCTAGAATGCAAGAGGAGTAAAGGATTAAAGCACAGACCTATAAAAATGAAACAGTGTTAATTTGTAATCTCATTTATGTTGCCCTAATTTCCCAGGCTTTCTCTTCCCTTTTTTCCTACCATATTCTTTACCCATTAAACAAATGACTTTGGAGAGTAAAGTTTTTAGACTATTCAGATTAAGGCAAAGTCTGAGAGACTTCCAGTGACCCACAGCATAATTCCAGAAACTGTTGACATTACACATGATACAGGATCTGGCAATATAAAATACAACTTGTCACCTTCTCTAATTGAAAGGATGGAGAAAAATATTGATTTCTTACGCATTAATGAAACATAAAACTTGCCAGCAATTAAAGTGGGTGTGAAGACTTTAAAGTCAGAGCCTTTCTGCATTTCACTGTATTTATACAATGAAATGCCACTTCTTTTAGCAACATAGTTAAAATGACTGAAAAAAGTGAAACTTAAGTGTGAAACTCAGAATTAATATACTTTAGCTTAGCTTAGTTTGTTTTTCATTATGAAACAGAGCCTGAAAGGGCAAATGGGGGAAAGAAAAAAAAATCTAATTATAGCTAACAAACTAATTATAAGCTATCTAATTTAACATGCACTGCTAAGATGTTACTTTCAAACATCATTGTGGACAGGTTAATCAGAATCACAGACTATCAAGAGCTGGAAGGGACCCCCCAGGATCAAAGTCCAGCTCCTGGCCCTACACAAGACAGCCCCAAGGATCAAATCATGCCCCTGAGAATAAATCCCCACTAGAGTACAGAGTATCACAAAGTTTTTGCTTAGCGCTCCAATCTGTTTCCAGGAAGGCAACCTATCTGCATCAGAAGCAGTGACTCTTAACAAGAACATAAATAATAAAAAAAATTAAAGATGTAATAATGTATACTCCCAATTTGTTTCTTCAAAATTCTGATAAAGCAACCTAAAGGGACTATTTATATGAGTTCCCCTAACTTGTTTGCCTTTCCCATTTTCAGAAAAAGACACTAAAATATATGGGAAAAAACCCTGCAAAATTATACCAGCTTAGGGAAGATGAGGGGCAGGCAGAAATCTTACACCTGTTTCTTTGCCCTCATATTTTCCATAATAATAAAGTTGATGAACAAAGATTTTATCAATTTGATACAGAATAATGTGGGCATCCTCACTGATTCCAAGCACATAAGAAAGCACAAAAGGCATTTCCACAAGATTTTAAATGTGTTGACAGTCAAATTTTCATCTGTTGCTTTGTGACAGGAATAATCAACTTCTTAAATTATGCTCACAATCCTTATAGGAGATAAATATCTTCTATTCAGTGGTGCTCCTACGCTCCTTCTGGAACAAGATTGATTGTACTAGTTTCTTGTGTTCTACAGTTTTAGAAAATGCATTGAGCCTTTGGAACTTCAGATATTAAGTGATGCATTGTACAGACATGTGCAAGAGCTGAACTTACTGCTTTTCAAGTATATTGAAAATAAAGGACTTAAGGTTCTCCTAATGGATGTGGGATCTCTGCACTCATTCTTTAGCACCTCTATAACCTCTCCAACTCAGCTACTGGATATACCAAAATAATGGAATTTTGACTCTCACAACACAGGATTCGGCATCTCTTACTTTGCAAGAGCAAAACACAGTAGCCTAATGACATGGAAACCTTCAACTCCTTGAATAAGCCAACACTTTAACTCAAGGTATTAAGTTGTGCAAATGAAGGTAAATATACGCATATGAATGACAACTAAATTTAAAACCTGAATTTTAAATTAAAAATTTTTGTCCATGCATAGCATCCTATCCAATGTCAAATATCCATGTCCTTAAGAAAAATGGGTTTTTTTTAAAGCTTTAAAAATACTTTCTAAATGTACACAATCATCCAGATCTATCCAAGTATCAAATACTTCTCAAAATACTACTGTTCGACAGCACCATCTTTTCAAGAGAAAGCAAAAGCATAGATTTAAGAACACTAAATTCTAGTAACTAATGCAAGTTTAGCACAGGCATTTAATTTTAAATTACAGATTCCCTTCATGGAAGGAATCTCTTGACATTGTCTACTCCAACCTCATCTGCTCCAGTAGAGTCAGCTAGAAAAGGCTGATGATGACTGTCTCCAACTGGGAGAGTTTGAGTATCTCACAATAAAGAAGGGTTTTCATGCATTCTGATGAAACTTCATGTATTTCAGGTTCTGTCCATTAGCTCCTGTCTTCTCACCAGGCACTACTGACAGGACTCTGGCTCCCTTGTCTCGATTCCCTCCTTCGGGTATTTATATACGCGTTGACGATAATCCCCCTCTCAATCCTCCATTTATTTGGGCTGAAGAATCCCAGCTCTCCTCACAGTAAGGATGCCCCAGTGTCTCAGTCATCTCTCTGGCCTCGCAATGGACTCGCTCCAGCAGTTCCACCTCTCCTGTGCCCTGGGGAGCTCAGACCCGGACACAGCACTTCAGGTGCAGGAGCAGGGCTGAGCGGAGAGGAAGAACCTCCCCTGACCCACTGGCAACACTTTTCCTTGCAGCCCAGAATACTCTTGGCCTATTTTGCTGCGAGGGTGTGTTGCTGGCTCACGGTTAAGCTTGTTATCCACCAGGACCTCAAGCAAAGCTGCTTTCCAATCACTTGCCCTGCAGCATGCACTGGCTTTGTTTTATTCCACCCCAGATGCAGGGCACTGCCTTTCCTTTTGTTGAACTTCACATGAAATTTCCTTCTGTCCAGTTCTCCAGTCTGTCAAGGTCCACCTCAAGGCAAACAACAGTGACTGCTCAACCATATCTGCAGCTCAATCTACAGAGATTTTTTCTAAAGGCCACTTGTGTTACACGTGATTTTAATAAAAAGCTTATAGAGAACTAGTGATGATACAAACTCCCAGTACTAGTGATATTTTGCCCAGCAGGCTGCAAAACTAGCTCCTGTCAGCAGACTATCAAAGATGAAGAACAGAACCTGCTCTGTGCTTAGTGAAAACAAGGAAACTGGCAAGAATAAAACAAATTCTAGCAGGCTGTGGTGGAATATATAACATTTTCCTTGAAATGTTGTTAATGATAAGATCAGAATTACACAATACAGGAGATTATTTTTACTGTCCACATTAACAAAGCAGGAAGCTGGCTGGGTATTTAAGCCAACAGTTAGACACACAAATGCAGAGCCCAGTTTCTATACAAATCTACCAAAATCCATGGATCCCCAAGTATCTGAGCTGACAGCACAAAGTGCAATATAATGACAAAAAACATTGCAAGTCTGCAAGAGTTCCATGCATAGCACTTTGTGTATTGGATAGACTGGGAGGAAAAAATTACTGTGGCTGTACAGTAGATTTTTAAGAAATTATTAGAATTGCTAACGACATAGAATCCAAAGCAGAGAGTAATAAAACCCAAACAATCAAAAGCCATCAATGTGTAGTTGTTTACTTTTTCAGGCATAAATATTACCAAAACTGTATCACAATCAAAACATTTTTTAAGTGGGAAAGATTTTCTAGAAAATTGGCCCCTTTTCATCATATTAGCTTCTTTTTGCAAGTCATTCAAAATACTCAAAAATTAAATAACATTAAAGGGACATTTTAATCTAAAACTACAGCGTCCAACTCTTATTTATGAGCATTTAGTGGCATTCTTCCATGCTGCAATAACATTTTATTGTTTTGTGACAGCTTACTGAGTTCAAATCCTCAAAACAGTACGTTGCTTCAAAACAGGGCTACTGCCTATTTTGCTCTGTAAAACAGTAATTGGAACTGTTAATCATAAAAATTTAAAGTAAAATAGAAAATCTATGCTATTAAGTGCACTTTTAATCTTATGAATTCAATTAAACTGGAATGACTGAAATTATAAGAAAGAATATGCAGGTAGAAAAAAGTTTTTGAACAAATGCAAAGTGGTTTAGAAAACAAAGCTGCATTCCAGAGGTATTTATAGCAAAACTTTTGAAGTTTCTGATCAGTCTCCACCCCCCAGAATCCTATGCACAAAATCACAGATCCTCACGTGGTGTGTATGGTCCCAAACACAAAATTAACAAATAAACTACTTTTCTGTCTCAAACCACAACTAAGAATCTGTATTTCCACCCATATATAGATAAAAGCAACACTCACTAAATAGTTTTCATCCTGGAATGCATAATGTAATGTTGTGATCCACTGGTTATCTCCATTCACTAACACGTCTCTCTCTTCTCGAAAACAGGCTGTCTGAAGGGGAGAAAGATAATTACAGGCTTTAAGTAAAATATATAAAGATTTAGCAAGTTGACTATGTTTTGACACTATATTTGGGGAGAAAAAAATCAAAACTGCCTCTTAGTTAAAAAGTCATTTATTACACAATACAAACCTGACAAAATCTTATTAAAAAAATATGACAAGAGTCCACCTTCTTCAAATTTAAACAGTTGTACTTCTCTGTACTGTTAAGTGAGTCAAAAGGATAAATTACCTGATGTTTTCTGTTGTCTAAAATGTCAAAATCTTGAAGTATCAATAATGACAGAATAGCCATGTATGATTAAGAAAAACAATCAATAATGGTGTTAGATAATTTTAATTGCACTGGGAGTCAGAGAGCTGGAATCTGGAGTCTTGTGTCATTGTTTTATCTCATCATGCTGTTAGCCTAGTTTTACACTTGAGTTTTCACACAAGCAAGGTTCTTTTCATTTGAAAGTAGCTGCCAATAACTCCATGTAGTCATCATCTGATAATCATTAACCAGTTGGGGTTCTCTCCACACCCCTTGCTCAGGAAAAGCAGGCAGAATTGAATATTGCTCTTGCCAGATATAAGCTGTTGATCAGACATCTCAAGAGGTTTCCCCTCAATATACTGGAAAGGAAAATAGGAGGCAGGAGGTGCCTTCATATCAAGTGGAACAGAGGAGGAACAAGAACTGCCAACACATATTTTAATTGTGGAACACATGTTTGTACAAAACAAAAGAAGATAAAATGTGAAGGAAATAACAAGTGCAAAGCAGCAAGGCATTTAATCCAATGACAGTCTTGCAACTTGCCCTGACAAGTGAAAAAAAACCCTCAACAGAAACAACTTTGCAGAACGACAGACAAAAAGGACCAAAGAGATGAAAAGCCAAAAAGCAACTATAGCAAAAAAAATCCTATAAACATTTTGAAGAGATTGAGTTCTGAAGCGAGTATCACAAGAAAACAAAAGATACCAAACAGCAAAACCAACACACAATTTTGTTCAGAAAAAAAAGATCTACAAGACAGAGCAAAGGAAAGCATAATATTGTACAGCTCTATTTAGAAGGCACATGGAAAGTTTGAGAAAAACACAGACTGTATTCTATTCCAGCACACTCTGCTCTTCACAATGTTTCATCATTTTGAACCCTGCTCTGTCTCTTCCATCTTTGAGACAACTAAGTTTAAAGGAAATTCAAGCCTTTGGTTTTTAATTTTTTCAGTTTGATTTCCAAAGGCAATAGGAAAATACCAGAACTCTGGCATGGCTTTTGCAGGCTGTGAGATTTGGAGAGTGAAGAATGAAAAGTGAAATACCATTTGAGATTGAGCTATGCACAAGAATACATGCAGCAAAAACACAGCAGAAAGTAACTCCCTCCTCCAAGCAAATAAACCATCACAAGTCCTTTTTTGGTGAATACAGTGAGTAAGAACAATGCAGACCAGGAAAACGAAAGATGACATACTTTAATCATTGCACAGTGCGTGAGATAAATCAGTGAAATTTGAGAAAATAAGACATACTTAGAACAAATACCTTCAAAGGTTAATGAATGAAAAATGGACTTGGCGTAGGAGAACGAGTATGGATCATCTTCAGAAGGAAGAAAAGCTGTTCGATCCTTCAGCCTGATTTTTTTCCTTCCTTGTTTGTAAACTCTTGACATATTTCAGAGAGAGATAACTATGAACTCTTGTTTCCACAAGAATAAATAATAGGTAGTTTCTCTACTTGTTATGACACAATTCATAGGATTAGTTACTAGAGAGTTTATATAATTCCACTTGTTTTTGCCATGATTTGACAAAAGACCATGCATTCCTTGAGCACTCCAGACACCCACCTACGGGCAGCACGCCTAGAGCTGACAGCAACAGCTACTACCACAGTAGATCACAGCTGAGGCAGCAACAGCCAAGGCTGAAGTGGTTAAAAAAATCCGACAATAACAAAAAGAGACAGTAGCAGTGGTTCTTTTGATTACTGCAACGTCACTTAATTAGGCTTTTTTAAAATGAAGCCTTTTTTTGTGCCTTCCACTATTCCAGCGTTACACTTCATCTTCCCTAGGCAGTCTCCTTGAACTGTTGGCAGAGACCTCCAGAGGTTATCTGATCCAACTCTCTATCCCATCAAAGCCAGCCCAGTGCTATGGTTGTATCTCTCCTGTTATCGTGGCCTTGAAGCAGCAAAGAATCTGACCTGCTCTGCTGTTTGGTGCTCATGTCCTCACAGCTCAGAGTTAGCACCTCCTGGGGGTGCTGACTGCTTCCATGCCACACAATATTTGTCCTGGTCTCTCCTGAGCCTCATCTGGCACCAGTGTGGCACACGTGTAACTCTAAGTGACTGTCAACGCTCAGGGTAACAAGTTTGGGAGTGTAACAGCAAGATCTCACACACTTCCAGGTACTCCTTGTATCAGTAATGTTCCCAGTTCTACATCCCATCTCAACAGTGCCAAGTATTTGGAAAATTTATGCTTTGTATTATACAAAAAAGAACACTGACTTTGCAACCTGTATAATTTTATCATAACAAAGTTCTTGCACACAATAGCTCTCAGAGCTTGCAGTCCTCAACCTTAATCTGGCATTCTCAGGCCTCTTTTGAGTATATACTCCCTTTTTGCTTTTACAAATGACTCCCACTTCCCACAGTGCTGATACAAAGGGATATGAACATACAGATCTCTCTATATGCTTGTCTTGCGGTTTTGGACTGCATGATTTTCCTGTGTATCTCAGTGGTAGTGCAGCATATTGCTAACAGAGACAAAATGGGTCATTTTCCCCATGAGTAATAAGAAGTGCATTCATGAACGTTTGAAAATGACAGGTTACAGTTGCTGAAGGTCATGCTTTCTAATGCTTTTTCACTCCAGATGGTTCTCTTTCCACTATATACCCATGGGTTACAAATACATGGAAAAACATATCTGTAATTCTTTTTAGGCTAATGGTTCAGACTTTCAGAAATTCAGCTGGACCCATGGGAAGTGTATTTTTAATACCTTGCATAGAGAAAAAATTTTGAAACCTATTTATAACTGTATGTTAATGAAAAGAAACAGTTTTCAAACTCACTTTAAAAGGGTACATTTAAAAATAGAGGGGAGCTTTATTCCTGGTATTTTCTTTTTCATTGAAATAATACAACTTACAGTAATGACATTCGTCTTGGAGAGAAATACCTTTTTGTATCAAGACTTGCTCAGTATCGGAATAATTTCTGGATAGAAAGGAAACACATTGTGTACTTCTAACCACAGTCTTCAAGCCATTCATACTTCCTAATGTGATAACATTTTCATTAAAAGAGACAGGATGTGCACACATCAGAAATTGGCTTTAATTTGTCTGAATACATTTTTTTAAAAAGTGTGATGGTTTCCCATTGATCTCATTTCCTACCAAGATGCAATTAAAACATAAATGCGGAAATCAGAATAAACTTGGAATCAACTGAACAGCAATGCAGCCTGAGAGCAGCAAAGTTGAGGTCTCAGATAAAAACTGTATATTTATGAGTGTATTTTTAGTATGCACAGATGAAGAATTTCAAAGCAAATTAGAATTAGAGAGTTAGATACATGCTCTATCTAAAATTAATACACAAATGTTCGGGTGTAGACTGCATTTTATAAGTTTCTTTTCAAAGGAATTCAGGGAAGTATATCAAGGACTTTATGAAGAGCAGAGTTGCATAATGAAAGCAGACAGCTAAGGCAAAAGCAAGGCTGTAAAAGAGCTGTTCCACCTTTTTCAGACATAGAATGGACTCCAGCTTTAATGAGGAACTTTTTATCACAAATTTTTGCAGATGAACATTTTTAGGAAACATGCACTGAAATTAACCTGAAAATTTTATCTTTCTGATTTTTCAATCTACTAATTGCGCCTTGACTTCTAACTATTGATAAACGAATATACTTGGTAAGTTATAGCTCAGCAATGACCTTTTTATAGCTCAGTAACTACCTTCCACCATGGAAAATACTTGCTAAAGACCACATTCCCAACTGGAACAAATGCATTAAAAGATTGCTTGTCTAGTCGGTAATTCTTGGGCAATTACAGGAAAGGCCTAATGTCAAAAACATCCAGCCCCATATAAGTCAAGATTCCAGGCCATTTTAACCCTTCTGATGAATTGCTTTAAGCCTATTTAATATGAATCTTCATACTGTCAGTAAATAGTGAAGCACCTCCTCCATCCCTCTAAAACACACAGAGCCTTGTGGACAGAGAAGTGACAATTCAGCAGAGTAAGGGGGTCACAATCATGGAAAACATTAATCTTACTTCAGCTCTCTTCAGCATCTCCCACTTATTAAGTATCTTCATGGCAAAAACCTTATCTGCATTTTTCAGTTTTACTACTGCAACCTGGAAAAGAGAAATGAAAGATAAGTAAGTTACAACACAAAAATACATATTGTTTCCATTTTTATGTCACCTTGCAGTTTTGGAAACCTTTTCCTCAGTGTTCTGGACACATTTTTACTATCCACACAAGACCACACCATCAAGAAAGAAACATCAAGACAGGAAAACTCCAAGTTTATTGTAAACTTTTGTTATGTATCACATTTTCCCTATCTATAATTTTTTCTAGGTGACTGTCAATGAAAACCGGCATTTCTGACCATCCCACTTCTTGCTCTATCATACTACCATGAAGCTCTCTCTGGCTCTATGCTTTATATTCCTGGACTTCAGTCCTACACATTAATTTAAACTACAGAGCCCTAAAGAAAAGGTAATCGCATAGCAGATTCTAAATCAAGATAAAACAATGCATTTTTGGTTTTAAACACAAATAAAACTGTAGTTTTGCCATAAACAACTTCCACTCTTGTTTCAAATAATACATCAGATTTTCTTCAAAGATAGTATGACTTCACATGTTTCCACCTGAAGTTCAGTGAGCTCTTTATCACATTGGTTGTAAGCAGCAGGAAAACAGAGAAATGCACAATTCCTAGAGAAGTAAAACTTAACAAAACAGGCCTGCCCAGCTGCCCCTCCTCCCCTCATAGCTTCTGAAACATTAGACGGCATAGGCCCCTGCAATAATAAATTAACAAAGTTCACTGACACCATCCTTTCCTGAGAATATTAGTTTTGTTTAGCCATAATATAAGCTAACATAGAATATTTTTAGGAAAGAGGGAGGGAAGAAGTTTACACAAACATGTTTTCATAGTTCAGGTTTCCCTGGGTATGGAAAGCTCAGTGTCTTAACCAAAATGGGTATGAAAGTGCCATAAACTCAAAGCTGCTGATCAGGACTAGACCAGCATCATCATCCCAACTATAGAAAAGTTCAACAATCACTACATTTTAACATTCTCCAACTATCCAGTTCTGCCTCTTCCCTTTCAAAGAAATCTTAAAGCTTAAGCAGATAGAAGTTTATTTCTGTGTGCATCTGGTTACAAACCAACATGCTGTCACACAGATTATCATCATCTTCATCCTGCAGGCCAGAGACAAAAAAAATGAAGGTTGAATCCTACATTCCTTTCACCTCTTTCATAATCAGTAAACCAGCAATGTGTGAAGACAGTGATAACAGAAAAGAAAATACAGGATCAGACAGTTTGAAGAAAGTGTCATGCAAACCTCTTTCAACCATCTTCAAATGTGTCAGCTGCAACAGCTTCACGAAGGAGGCAAAAGCACAGGCTGAAGGACTGCAATACTCTGATGTCTAAACCAATGTGTATCTCACAGTGCAGCTCTTGCCTAGCTATAGATTCACAGACCAAGCAGCTGTCACTTCCCATGTGTGCATTATCAGCCCTGCTCTTGACCCTGCTGCCTTCTGGGTTTGCAGGGGGAGGGAGTGGCGGGGAGATAAAAGAATGAGATAAGACAGAAAGGTACTACATGTATTTGCTTAAACTAGTTTATGGACTGAAATTTTTAAAGGTTACCTCACACATGAGGTTCAAGTTCAGATTTGGAATCCCTCAAGGAACTTTCAGATTTGAAACGCAAAAATGGATTATTACTTTAGCGTCTAATATAATAATTTTAATTCATAAAGAATGTGTGCTCTGCTGTGCACAGTAACCTGAGACTGAGACTTGCAAATTTTTTTTTTTTTTTGAGGGAAAGATGAATCCTCTGCAGTGATACATAATCCAGGAGTGCAGGTTTGATCTTGATTCTCCTTCTGCTTTACTAGCTAAACCTAGTTAGAAGCCCTGGTAAACCATTATCCATATCAATTTCTAATGAGAAATGGCAGCAGGAGAAAGCCTAAACATTGCACCTAGTCAAACTATATCCTATAACTTGGATGACAGGGACCCCCTCGGTGATGCAGCCCATGGCACAAAGCTACAATGTAGTTCTGCCCTAGACAGGGTTTTGGGACTGTTGAAGGGCAAAATTAAAGGGCTGCTCCTAGAACTGAGTAGCTGCTGCTACCCAGCACGGAAAGTAAGTTTTTCCCCACCATTAACCATTGCAGTAGAGGCAGCCAGGGGCATAAGACAATGCATGTATTTCAAGGCCAGTTTCAGGATTTCATTTCTTGCCTGTAGCATGCTCAGTGCGAGGCTGTGTTACTCTGCAAAGGACTCGGTTATTGAAAGACACACAGTAACTGCACAGCTGCCTAAATTTGCAGTCTCCTATTCAGCATTCACTTGGACACAACTGCAAGAGCTACAGCGCTGCCTTTGGTGATGATTTGGAACATAGGCCTTCTGTGGCATGAATAAGGCTTGGTACCTTCTGCAAATGTGTAATAGCATTGAAGAGTGACTAAAGAACAAAAATAGGCTCATGTTTACCAGCTGTGTTTACAATCAGTCAGAAGCTTTTAGTCTGTGAAAGCCATTAATGTTATTCCATATCAATAACCACCACACACAAAAGATCTCCGACATCATCATCTTTGTGCAAACACAGAATGTTTTTGGGGGTGTCTCAGTGCTTTATGAAAGTAAATACTAAAATGCTTATTCCAAGACTGTGAAAGTAAAACTTGACACTACAGCAATGAGCAGTCTGATGTAGTTTCTAATTGTAACAAAAAAATCCAAAACACAATTACAAACTCAGGCCGTGTTTACATATACACAGAGGTATTTACTACCTACACAAAAGTCCAAATACACACAGAGTGCTGTTTTGATCTTTTCCCTTCCCCGGTGAAGCTGTCAAGTCAGAAGAAAGGGTAATGATTCTTATCCTGGTAACCCATAAGTGTCTTGCTACTGAAATTCTTAAAATTCAGACTTTTTAGAGGCTGTTTTTTTTTTTTAATTTATATTTTCCAGTGAGCAGCCCAGAAAAAAAAATGATTGGTATGTCCTGATGTAAACATCTTGGTTTAGTCAGATATGGAGTTTTTCTCCTATTCTTCCAACCATTTTCCATATTTCCCACAAACAGCAGTATAGTTTGGCATGCTGTCAGACACCTTCTGCCCTGAGCTGGGCTACTTGTCTCTGTGGTATTTGTCTGCACTTTTCATTTGCTTAAAAAGCAACAGCCTTATACAGAAAAAAAAAAAAAATAGAAGCTATTAGAACTGAAATAAAGAGAAAAATAAGAAAAATGAAAGTAGAAAAAAAGATTGAGCATTGGTTTCCTTGTCCAGCAAGAACAAGCAGACAAGAAAGAATGTTACTGTTCATAACTCTATGACAACATTTAGGAGTAACTAGCTCATTCTCAACCTACAAAATTCATCATCTTCAGAATATCAACAACATAACACCCTAGTATTTGCTAGCATAAGCATGCACTGATTTTTTTCTTCAACGCTGTAACAGAATAAACTGAAAAATTTGGTATTAGATAGAACTTCCACTAAACTGCGCTTTCATATTGCTGAGGGACACTACTAAGAGCTGTTGCCCAGTTGCTTCACCCTTCCTAGCAGCATTTTTTAACTCCCAAGTTTAAAATCTTCTTGTTTTGAGTTAGGTTTTTCCAACCATGCTGCTCAAAACCAGCACAATGAAACACTTGAAGCCCGCATTATTAATTTTACCATGATAATCCTGCTCCTCCCCCAAGCAAAACATCTGTGTTTTCTAAAGACAGCACTCTTACATAAAACTGTAAATAAGTAAATGTATGCATGCAGAGGGAAGGGGCATGTGAATAATTTCACAAAAAGGAAGCCTTCTCAGAAGGCAGAAAAAAAGGGTAAGAAACAAAGCTAGGAACAATGAACTCTTACACATATAAGCAGTAACTAGTTTAAACTACTTTTTGTCTACATTAAACTTGTAAAAACAAAAAGGGAAATATTTCTTGACTATGCAAATTGAAGAAATTGAGCAGCGCAAAATCAAAATAAGAACAAGTCTGAGACTGTGCCAAAGAAAACTTGCACTAACTTTGTAGTCTACAGAATTTCAGAATTATGTTGATTCAGGAGACAAAAATTACCCCTCCCAGTAACCTAGAGCAACCTTGGTCTCATTTATAGTTTGCTGGAAAGAAA
Organism: Origma solitaria; assembly: GCA_013397895.1. Lineage (NCBI taxonomy): Eukaryota > Metazoa > Chordata > Aves > Passeriformes > Acanthizidae > Origma > Origma solitaria. The sequence goes on along the minus strand of VZRL01004687.1, from coordinate 1,181,922 downwards.
ATACATTCTTTCAGATTTCTTAATCTGTCTTGGTAAATACGAGTGTTGTGCAATTTAATATTAATATTTTTTTAATGGTTTAAATAGCAGTAAAATTTGGTGGCCCTTTCTCAGTCTTGCTCAGGTATTTACTGGCTATTTTACAGGAAAATGAACAACTTCATACAGAACTTGTTTTCTTAGACAAATGTCTGCATAGAACTTGTCTTTGCTAAGCTAGTAAGACATGTATCCTTCAAAATATTTATTAAGTCCTACTTTAAGAACATAAAATACCAAACATCTTCACTGAAAGAACTTCAGTTTTCCCCTTAGTGCAGATTTTGACAATTAATAGAGTCATGCTATCTTCCTCAGATATGGAATTAGAAAGAAACACTGTTCCTAGAAGAGGAGAACTAACCCGTTACACAGACTGTCCCCAGAAGAGGATGGGGAAAGTTACATTCTCTCTGTTCACGGGATGATTCACCACAAAGAACTTCCTGAGAAAGCACTACGGTTCCTTTGCGGTTTAGCTGCTGTGGAGTTTGATGCTGATCTCGCAGACAGAAATTACTTCTTTAAAAAATACAATATAAGGCAGGTTTCATGTATGATTTTTCTGACAAGAAAGCACCATCATCAGCGATTTTTCTTACATTTAACACAATCTGTACATGAACTCAGCTGCAACTGCTATGGTAGCACTGACCAAGGCTAATCTTTTAAGCAGAAGTGTTTACATCAAAATGAAGATTGCAACATTCTCTGTGGCAGAGGTTTACACTAAAGATAAATTATCCATGAGTAACTTCAGCCATCAGTCTCCTTTATAAAGAAGCTTTACTCCAGATGGAGCAAAACCAAGTGATAAAGCAGCTAAAGAAATACTACTTTTTTGTTATTTTTACAGCTGTCCTATGCACATAGGGATCAGAGTGACACAAACTACAGTAGAAATTCCTATTCCTCACACACTACATATAGGAGTCTACTCTTCCATAATCATGGACTTAACATAAGACTGATTTTCACACACAATGCAAACATTCAAGTGAACCTGAAAACAACTCTTCTCTGTCACATGCCAGAGCCTCCGGAAATCCTCTCCTATCAAAGAGAACTTCCATTTCCAAAGGCAATGAAGACTTTGACAAGAAAATCTGTTTCTTATTCTTTGGGTTTCAGTTCACGTATATTTTCAGGCACCATGGAGGACCTTCTGCAGAAGCTGTACACACTATCAACATCTGCAGTATATTTGGCCATGAAAAACTCAAGGCACTGCTGTACATTAGACTGCTCTTCCTACAGTGTCCAGCATGAAAAACTAAGCTCATGCATGCAACAGAATTAAGAAAAAGGGCAGAAAGCTAACATTTATTAATTAATGTTTCCTTGACGCAGTGATCAACAGATTTGTCTGACAACTTCAAATAAGAGATAGCTTAATCAAAAGCAGCAAAAAAATTGTATAGTTTGATAGCAAACTACTTAAAAAGAAAGTAATATCTATTAAAGTCCTCAAAAGAAATACAGGAAAAATACTCAAACATTCATTAAAATAGGAAACTAAATGACAGGAAAAGAGAGATTTCTCTACATACTTGGAATGTCAGTATCAATATTTGGTTATTTAAGTTGCTGAAAACTACTTTCAGACTATATAGTTATTAGGAAGATTAGCAATTATTAGAGCTCTATACCATCAGTAACTCACTGGCCTCCACCTCCTGACTAGAAAGAATTAGTCAAGCAAATGATTTATCATCAGTCGAAACATGGTCTTTTAATCCATGTGAACCTGTCTTCTCTCAAAATCACAAGACTTAAGAAGAGCTGTCAAAGAACGCATAAATCAAGATGCACTTGCATCAAAAATTAGGTGGGCTTGTAATATCCATTTGGGCTAAATAATGTAAAAACCTGCACATCAGTGTATTGTTATTAACTGTCTCTCCTCAGTGCTGCAGGTTTGCAAGAGAATTGCTGAAACCTTTCCACCTCCTTCACACACATACCTCCCCAAAGGCTCCTCGACCAATCACCTTCAGGATCTCAAAATCTTCTTTATGTAGTCGCATCTGTTTCACTTTAGATGTAAAAGGTTTGGCTGAAACAAAGGAAAAAAATAATCTTTTAAAAAAACCCCAAAACACAACCCACACAAAAATCAAGAAACAAGGTAACAGTAACACAGAATAGATGAAATCAGAGCCCTAAAAACAATGGATCATTTTGCTTATACACCTATATTCCCTAAAGGAATATAATGAAGTTTAAAGCTACAAATAATGAAGTATGAACTAAGCCAAAACTTCTGTGAGAAAAAGGTTTATGAAGTAAGCTTGCTTTTGCCTTTTTTTAATTTAAAAAAAAATGAGACAAGCTGACTATATTTTTCCACAGACTTTTGAGTTCACAGACATTCACTGCATCTGTGCTATATAACTGTTCGCAAAAGCAAAGTACAATATAATGAGTTCTCTTACTTTGGACAATATTAATTATTTGCCAATCAGCAAAACAATACTGTATTCAATGAAAAATTCAAATGGTGAGGAATTGTAAGTGGAAGGGCAATATTGGCCTAGACAACATATTTTGCAATGTTTTTGAAAACTATTTCCTCAACATAGGGAACACTTAATAGTCAATTCTTGGCTTTTGGAAGGAAGAACAGTTATACTCAAGACATCATTAACACATTCAGTGAAAAAAAAAATGCATTAAGTTGAGCTTCATTTCTCTCTTCTTTTCCCCCTCTTTATAAAATATTTGAAGTCAGTAAGCAAAACAATGTATTGTATTCCAGACAGGTAATCCCAGTATTGTTTGCAGTAAAAAAGTCTCAGGAAGACAATTTCTCTCTTTCAGCCCCATTTAGCACTAAAACTATCCAGTCCTGGTTCATTAACACATGCTCTCTGCATGCATGCAAAACATCCAAGTTACTGATAAATCCATCAAAATAAATCAAAACCTACATAGCACAAACCTTGGTTAAAAAAAATTAAAACTTTAATTAATGTAACAGGAAAAGGAGCTCTTTATAAAATCATTGTTTTAAAATCATGTTTAATACTTTACACAAATTAAATCCTGTTCCCAAAACAGAAACTTCAGTAAACACAGTTCCCAAAAGAAGGCTGTATAATGAGGACTGGGATGGGTGTCAGAAACATGAATTTCTGGCTTGAAGGCAGTCTGTCTCAATGATCCTAAACAAGTAACTTGAAATACTTCATCTAGTTTCACACCTATGAAACGGGGACAGTATTTTTATAACAGACAAGGCACTGACCATCACATTCTTGAACCACAAGAAAACCAAAAAAAAAGCACATTGTAAAGTTGCCATTTTACAAGGCCCATAAAAACCTTATTAGTTTATGCTTTCAGGGTACAAGGGCCCATCTATGTCCATTTCTGTCTCTACAGAGGCTGATGGAATTAGTGCAGCTTTATTTGCAGGGAAGAGCTGTAACGAGCATCAAATTGTAGAACAATTTGTGCAGAATAACATTTCTAAACAGAAATGGGGAACAGTTTTCAAAAGCTCCAAAAGCAAATGACCCTAAGTAACAACAAAGTTATACATATACCTAGACACATACAAAACCCCCAAATTTGAATTCTCCTAGAATTCAGTATTTTCTCTTTATAATGTTATGAAATTATCCTGGTAAAAAATCCCTACCATTCAATTTAGAATTTTAATATTACCATGCAGCCCTTCAAGGCTCTACAGCATCCTTGCCCAAAAGCCTACTGTCTACTATTCAGCAATTTATAAACTGAGTCAAGACACCAGTTACCTGTAGTTTTAATACCTAAAAAACGCCAGAAAACTTCTTAATCCTAGTCCTTAAAGTAGCTTTGTCAACCACATCTGAGCAACAATGAGACAAAAATGCAGGGATTTAATTTATAGCACACCTCTACTAACATTAGCAGTACAATGGATGAAACCCTTTAAAAATCTCAGAGGTTCCAAAGTCTGAACTTGGTCTATTTTTTCTAAAATTTCTCAGATAACAGGAATCAATTCTCTACCAGGAATTACATCTGTTATAAGCACAGGAACATCAGCTTACGATTAAAAACCCCCAGTGTTAGGTCCAAATAGTAAAGATGCAGCCATATAACACTGAGATTTTCACTTTAGTGATACTTTTACTTTACATGTATAATACCTTTATTCAAAATATTGAATTATAAAATTAAAATACAGGTTCAATATTACATTTTAAATACTTCTAAAATGTAATTTGAACAGAAGCGTATTACTCAAGTTCACAGAGATTCCCCAAACTTTCAATTAATCTTTTATCCCTTAAAAGAAAGGTCTTACAACTGAAATAGTGATAAGAAAAATGTACTGCCTTACTTGGACAGCCTGAGCTGTGCTATACTAAGTGACTGATTACAAATATTAATACTACTGATGAATACTACTGAACAAATTAAAACAAGCCATTAGAGCCTTTTAACTTGAAAAACAACTGATTGAAAACAAACATGTAGTTCTCAACTTCAACATTTTTTGACCATTATAGGCCTGGCTAGAGTACAAGGCAAATTTCTTGCTAACAAGCAACAGCATAGCTGTTTAAACCACAAAGCTCTTCCTCACTTTATATTGCAAGGAAAAGCCTGTCATTCTTTAATTATTGCATTCTGAAATCTTCCAGGGTTCCCATAGGGACACTGGAAAAATAAACATCGCTAGAACTACTTGAGTAAAATAAAGACGACAAAAATAGGTTTGGAGTAGGTTAAATGATTTGTAGTATCAGCATTAGCGGAAAAGTTTACAAAACCTCCTCTGCAACTTTTTTATCACCTCTAGCAGAGATGCCAATGTAGAGCCAAGCAGTTTTAGGAAGAAAGATATAGCCCCAGGAAAAAAAAAAAAAAAAGGGGAAAGGAAAAAAAAGGAAAGAAGAATTGCCCTAGGAATTTGCTCCAAATAGCTTGTTCCAAAAAAGGTCAATTTGCTTTATCATCAACGTTGTTTGTCTGCTGTGCAAACATCTGCTGCTCTTGTGGCAACAGCACTGCTAAGTACAGAAAACTTGGCCTGGCCTGGGGTCTTGGAAGGCCTCTCTCCAGGCCGTGTTTCATCCATCCAGCTTTCCAGACTAGGAGGTTAACAGACAGACCTTTTGCAACCAGTCTGGCAGGGTCTTACAAGCCTTACAGAGAGAGCAAACTGGGAATGCTCTTCAAAACACTGTGCTCCGAGGGGTACCTGAAGAGCGCTGTACAGGTGCTCAGCCCTCACTCAGAGCCCCCTCTCCCTCAACAGAATCGGCACGAAGTTAACACAAAACAACACCCTCTTTTTTGGCGGGAGCGGCAGCTTCCCTCACGGCTGGTAACAGAGCGACACACTTCCCTTGCAGATTTTTGAGAGCAAAAGGCAGCTTTCCTTTGGTGCTCCATTCAGCCTACAGAAATACACAGAGGCCTAGCTATTTTTTCCACACACACATTCCTTTTCCAAGTTGCCAGCCAAGATTGGGATACGGATTGGGGAGCAGCAGTTTGCTGTGCCAAAGAGAACTCTTCCTCCTCCAAACAAGGGCTAAGTGTGGGCAGCCTCCTCCTGCTGGTTTTCAACTCAGCGAGAACTGGAAATTCATAATATAAAACTTTCTCGTATGTTCCCTATGGCCACACATTGACAAGGCATACACAATGCTCGTGGAGGAGGCTGCTCTGAGAAATACTCGATGTAGAGATAAGACCTGACCTATAAAAACTGTTCTGCGAAAACACTCGGCCACTCCACCTGGCCAGGACTTCCGATCTCACCCTGCCTGGGAAAACTGCGCCACCACCCTCTTGGCAAGATTCCTTGCACTTATTCAGCCAATTACACATGGCAAGGAAAAACAATCTCCCAATTCGCCCTCAGGGTAACCAATGTACTGATGTAGGAAGCTAAGCTGCTTTTCAAACAAGGTGAACCTGTCATGACTATTCTTTCAATTTACTTCAGTTTCTGTGGGTCTTTCCCCACACCTTATGCTCCAGCCATTTATGCTTATAATGCATACAAACAATGAAATGCAGTAAAAGGAGAATACTGCAAGTGTTAGAAATTTAGATTTTTTCCAGTTGAAATTTAACCAGAACTCCATCAGAAGTAACATGTTAAACACATAAAAAACATTCAGGAGGACTCTAGCTGCCAAACCAGGCATGCAGAGGAACATATGTTCTACCCCCTGGCCGTGGAAGGGCAGGATTTTATTAAAATTACAACAACCGTCCAGCAGAAGAGAGGCAAAACAATGGGCTCTGCAGTAGTGACATTGAGCTTCCACAGTCTGTTTATCATATTTACAGAGGGGAAGCAGTTACTAGCATTACTTACAGCATATTAATACAACATGGGGTTATCTTCTAAACTCTCAGAGATAAAAGCCCTCCACCCAAAGAGCTGACATAGCGATGGAAGCAACTTGGTGGATACCCCAATGCAGTTTAGTATCATGATTATACAAAGTGACATCAAAATAGTAAACCAGCAGTATTGGACGCTTTATTTGCAAAATTAATCTCATGCCCCTGCCTTGCTCACTCTCCCCTCCAGCTCCAGGTTTTCTGCCTGCAGAGCTTGAGCAGGGCTAGCCCTGGAATTCAGATTTTCCCAGGCTAACCTGCTGGCACCTGCCGGCGCCCCTTCCCCTTCCCAGCACAGCACTGAAGGGAACCAGAGGTGCTGCAGGCATGGGTTGAAACTGAATCCAAGTGACAAGAAGATCATGTTGACTGCTAAAGAAAGTGCTACAGACCTGGAGCAGCAATTGGGAATGTGTCCCCACATCTGATTTAAATAGAAAACAAAGCAAAAACATAACAGGACTATGTTTAGGAACTCCTTTTGGTGTCTCAGTGATGCTATAGTTGCTTTTGGATAAACAGGCTGGCTAACTCTGCTCAGACTGAAGACTGTATCTTTGACTGACACATCACAGTAAGATACCCATTTCTTTCACTAGCTTACAGTATTTATTCAAATACATACAGAACTTCGCCATGCAAATGAGAAAAAACACATAACATACGAGATTGTCACTTAACTGAATACCAGAAGGCTCTCTATTTCTTCCTAGTGCTGTTCTGGGGGGAAAAAAAACCCCAAAACTCAACCAACCCAACAAAAACCCCACTACAAACCAAAAGCAGAAAAATATATTGACAGATGAGTCTTTAAAAGTGTTCTGCAGTTTTGAAATTTCTGCTAAATTCCCGAAAGGAACTTAACAAGTGTTTCTACTTTACAGGTTCAATCCAAACTTAAAGTATTTCTTTTCCACTGGCTTCTATCAGCTGTGATTATGAAATGTGTAAATATCATTTTTGAGTTGAGACCATAACTGAAGCTTTCAAAAAACTCCAGAAAGGAGGTGTGAGGGAAAACTACTCCCAAATAAAGAGTATTTCTCAAAACAAAGGGGAAGTAATTGACAATCAGCAAGGCAGACCTGCTTAAAGCATAATTTGAGAGGAGACGGAAAAGAAATCTCTCCACCCACCTACCGTTGGCAGAACAGCCAAGAAAAGATTTGTTGCAGATTCTGCCAACTCTCTGGAGGAAATTGGGGTGAAACACTGTACTCAACAGCGATAGCAGCTGAACCACAGAACATTAGTCAAGGCAATGTGAAAAATAAAAGCCACAAATACCCTTCTCAATTTTAACAGTTAAGATTCAGTGTTCACTCAGAACATTTTTAACGTGTTTTCCCTGATGAACAGTTAAGCGCCAACATCTCTAAGTCCAAGTTAAGAATCTGGCAATTTCCAGGAATGAGAACCATGTCCACAAATTCCTGTACTATGGTATAGACAGACACAATATTCTAGATCCTACTGTGTTTGCGTCAAGGTCAAGTAGAGACCATCCAGACAACTTTGGCTACAGCTACCACAAAACATTCTTCAACAGGAACTCTAAAATCAGGGAGAAAAATAAAATATCTTTCCCAAACATACGAGAGTAGTTCTGTTTTCTCCTTCCCCAGACTCAGATGAAAAATAATCCCTCTGTTCATGAAACACCCATAGCAGATCTGGACAACACTTCCATACCACATCAAGATACGACCATTATTTTTTTATATTACCATTCCTTCTCATCCCAAGAATTTCAGTAAACCACCCTATGTTTAAATACTATTATACTAGCAGTGGAGTGAAATATTGAACTTTAATTCATCCTGCTGTGGATTGGAACTCTGAAGCAAGACTTAACTGGCTGTGCTACTAGACTCCTGTTCCACCTATTATAGAGGGTAGAAATGCTCTAGGAGCAAATCAAGAGCAGACAGGAAGAAAGTTTTGTGATATTTAAAACCCCTGAAAGGCTAACACAAAGGAGAAGGAAGAAGGTGGCCTTACACTTTATAAAGCAGAACACTGCTTCAATTTTGTCCTTCATGCTGTCACAGAGCTGGAAACAAGTCAATTAAAATCACACTTCCGACAGTCAAGCTTAAACTTCCCATTCCCCAATATCTGACAAACAACTCAATATGCTGGTATTTGACTGCCAAAAAAAGCTGGATGTTTCAGCTGCAAATAAAATCCATCAGACCTGTGTTTAGAATTACTAAACTATCTGAAAAACCAAAATAAACCAGGCATCAAAAACTAATACTTTAAGTAGTAGAATTCTCAGTTCTTCAAATAATTACTTTTTATTATGCAAAGCAGATACAACACCTTCTAATCTGACTAGAGTCCTGAAAAAGAGCTGTTTGTGGAACAGTGTGTGTTGATGAATATCAGAGCAAAAATCAAATATTGTGCAATAAACAGAACATGCAACCACACTTCAATGAGGGAGGGGGGAAAAAACAAAAGGGGAAGAATGTGTCAAGTAACAGCACTCCACTCTGAAGACCAGCTACTGCTATGACCACAACGGAGGCCTGAAATATGTACTCTTCCAAAGTAGTTGTGGAGGTATCACAAATGTAATTTCCTTTGTTCTGCATTTATGTTTTTGCACCCCTAATTAAAGAATTGTTCAATACATATTTGATTTATAATTCAAATAATCCTCTCAATTAAAAAAAAAGAAATGAATCCTCTCTACAGATTCTGGTGCGTGCTGTACTAACATTGAAATGTTTGACCAGAAGAAAGCCAGCAACTTTGGGCCACTAACAGAGTCCCCCCTGCTCAGCTTCCCAGGTATTTCACAGCACTGTAGAAATCTCCATTCCTGAAGCTACAGAAAGAAGGATTTTAAAGGATACTGCCTTATACTCCCTTCTCTTGCCTCCCTCTTACTTCAGAATTTTAATTAAAAGAAAATATCTATATAAAGCAAATATAATGAGGTCAGACATTTGATTTTTTTTTTTTGCTGATACTGAGAGTCTTATTACATCTTACATGAGCAACTAGCATTACTAATTTTTGGTTTTGAGGAGAAAAAAAAAAGCTGTAAAAGCTCTGTTAAACTTGAAGCACTTTTAATCTCTTTTAATTAGTTAAAGGATATGCTCTAATCCTTGTGAGAAGGGGAGTGAGCAGACTCTCCACAAACTTTGCTCCTCTGAAATGACTCATTTGTGTAGCCATATATTCTTGGCATACACTTACACTTAGAACCTGTCAAAATGTACATCTGTCAAGTCTCACGCAGCACACAAATCATTTGAGTCCCGTCTCCCACTCCTCCACTATGGCGCTTTTACCCCCAAATTCTCAGCACATCCCTGCGGACACTTCCCACCAAGCTGAAAGGGTCTCAGAAGGAGGACAGTAATGCAGCCAAGCTCAAACAGCAGGGATTCTTCTTCGGGATGTCACTGGCAGGTGCCCAGAGTATGAATATGAACATGTAACAATAGACTTTGTTTCCTCTTTAAAAGCTTGGCATAAACCTGGCTCATAAGCACTTCATTTACCGTGGGTTTCACTTGTTTATATTTGCATCGCAACACAGTTCAAAAGCCCCAAGCAGAGCTAAAGAACTTGCACAAATGCACACAATTACACTCCTAATTCTGTCCTTATGGACAACATTTGAAATTAAAATGTTATATGATGTCCTGCATTCATGACATTAAACTGAATTTCAAATATTAAAATAAAATTAAAATTCAGAAAAGCAAAACCAACTTCAATATAATGCATATCAAATTGAAATATAAAAAACTACAGTGAATAGGAACTTGGTGTTGTGAGAAGGAATTTTGCCTAGATTAAAATAAAACTCATCTCCACAAGTACTTTTTATTGTAATTTCAGGTTCCCAGTCACAAAAGAAGAAACAACTTTCCTATGTCCACAGAAATTGTTCCACCTAGACAGCTTGAGCTCCTGTTCCACCTATGCTTCACACCATTTTAAATACCACCACCCTGTATTATTTGTACTGTAAGGACTACAAACTACTCATTTGCTTGCTCCTTGTATTTCAAGCTGGGCAATCCAATTAAACAGGTACATTATGGTCTGGTTCTTTTGCATTGACACAAGGATAAAAAGACCAATTCAAAATTAAATCATGTTTCAAGAACTGTTCTTAGTTTTGTGACGTTTCAGGGAATTACGATGTCAACAGCAGCCCTTTATTACCCAAACCAGATTCCTTAAAGGTTTCAAAAAATCCTAGAACTCCAGCACTCTTTCAGAGTTACCTTAAAACTAATGCAATTAAAATTAAAAATTAATTAATCATTTGAAAGTTCAGCACCATTAGGATGTAAATTGCCTGTAATAAACTTGATTTGGCCCACTTGAGAATAAAGACCATATCATAAAGTTTAAGTACCTAACTGTGCACCAGATCCGGCACTCTATTTCTCAACTACAATCATCTTCACTTTCTTCCTGATTAAGTGATCACTGTAAAATAATGCTGATTAAGATATTTTTATTTTGACCGCACTTCACCTCATGGCAATTTTAATCATTTCATCTTCAATGCAGCTGAATCACTAAAACCTGTTGCTACTGAGAAAAAGATCAATCATCTCCATTAATATAAATCAAACTTTCAAGAGAATCTTCATTTTGAAGAAGACAAATACATCTCCAACACCTGTAACCAACCTACAGTAAACACTTTCTGAAAGTAGTAAGTTCCTACAAAAACCGTGTTTGTCTGTGAGCATGCATCAGAGAATGTTTTTTGCCTTGATCTGCACCTTCTTTGTATCACCAAGGCTGCAGTAAAGAATAATTCTGGAACCGAGAGGATGGATCTAATTATTTATGAAACCAAAGAGAATCTTGCACTTTTTTTTTACACAGCATCTTGGTTCTAGTTTTAGGGATCCTTATGCTTATATTACCTAATCATAAAATGTTTTCAAACCACCCTTTCAGAGCATATTGTTTCAAATGGACCCTTTAGAACTCCTAATGAATCAAGTGAAGAGATTCACAAATGGTACATCTGAACTGACTTTTGTGCTACTGAGCACATCACCTAGTTCAGTAACCCTGTCAATGACAAGTCAGAAATATGAGAGACCTCAAATCCATGAAATCTTACATGCACATACTTGCAAGGATGAACCCGAATTATGAGTCATCTTTGAGTAATTTTATAAGAAGATACAATTATTTGGTTTTATTTATCAACTTAAGCTCAAAAGAAGAGACAGCAAGTGAAATTAAAAATCTTTCTGCACAATATTGATTGTTTCAGTTTCAAACTATAAACTAACCAAAAAGAACCATTAGGCTCAATACAAGCTGTTCTTCATCTTCAAATTCTAAATATATTTTTAAAATTTTTTAAGTTTTTTCCCCCAAATACAGGCAAGAAAGATGCTCTTATATGCATCTGATACACTGGAGAAGAAATGTTTTGCAAGTTGTGATCCTAAATACATAAAATATCCACTGAGATCCAAAAATTCTTTGAATCCTTTTACCCAAATTTTATCTCAAAAGCCTTGTTTACTAGAAACTTGAAAGGAAAAGTCATGGCAAGACATAGCACACACAAACAAGTTTGAGATAAGTAATGGGATAATACGGAAGTTGGATACATTTTCAGAAGAGTACAGAACACAAAGTCATTAATTTCCAAAAAATAGCAGCAGTTTTCAGGAGAGAGTCATTTAGTTACCTCAACAAAGCAATGACACTTCAGAAGAATGTAACAAATTTTAGTTGGTGCTTATAATTTTTAAATATTATCAATCGGGATACTTCATAAAAATACTCAAATGGAAACTGCACTCTAATAAAAAGAGATTCCAGGTAGTAAGACCTTTTGCAAATATAAATCATAATTAAGTCATAAGCAAAATGAATGCTAGAAATTCATTACTCTTCACTCTGAAATTATTTTATAGAAAATTTGTTCTATGAAAAAAATTACTTGCAGGGACATGAATTCACAGCTCCCATTTTTACAAATGTCGTGCCCCACAGACCACAAAGGAGCAAGTTAAGAAATAGGTCACAGTGAAATGTAAGCAAATAAATGTTTATTTTTGTAATGAATAATTTATGTTCCACATGATATGACAAAATCTATTTTGCTAATTATTTCATCATCTTTCCCTGTTCAGCAAGAGTCCTCAGTTCAAACCCCTGGTCATGACACCTCTTCTTCCTCTCGACTTGAGCAATATATTAAATTAGTGAAAGCTTAACAACATAAAAGATGGTAAAAATTTTCTGCAATCTGAATTCTGTGAATTAATATTTTTCCCTATGAAAACAGTACTAATACGCTATTACTGAAAATGAAATTTAAGTTTAATGAAGCATCAAATAAGTACATGAAATTAGTTGTACTTGAAGGTATGGGTCATGAGTGCATCCATCCATTCTGTTAACAAACAGAGCTTGTTACTTTTAAACCCTTTTTGCCAAGTGGGTCAAGGTCAAGTCCCAGGTCAAACCTAGATCCTTCCATCATAACACAGTGCACTCCCTAACCTATTACAAAAAACATGAGAAGTGTAACACTTCCCACAGTCTGAACATTGGGGTTTTTTTCTGATCTCAAATCCTTACCAAAGTGAGGCAACTCCTGCCCTCATTTAACACCTATTTTTAGATTGTTAGTCTGTATTTACTCAGAACTTACCACAAAGCATTCCTATTAGTTTTAGTTCAGCTTCACAACATTGCTCATTAAAAAAAAAGTTAAGTTGCTCTTGCAATATGTGCAAGAATTCCAAATGCATCTCCCCTCAAAAACTGTGACTGAACTCATCCACAATTGATGCCTTTTCATACCTATCTATACATTGCCAACTTTCTACTCTATATTACTACTGCTTTCCACCCAAATCTTTCTCTATTTATCATAAAAATGTAACATGCAACTGATTGTTTGATTATTCTCAGTTTACTCAAAGTGAATTCAAAAACCATCGGTACAGTAAAAACACACACGCACACCTGGAAAACCTGAATTCAGTCCGGATATGGTAACTACTGTAATCTACTTTACGAATATTCATTCAGAGGAAATGGGCTGCTTATCTAGCTGCTGAAATGGAAAGGACTCTTTCATACAATAAAGTATTTTGGGATTATTTTCTTGTTATTTTTCAAATAATGATGGCATACAAATTACAAATTTTACATCCAGCAAACGGAAGGCCGGTATTTACAATAGCCACTGTGTACACAGTCCATAAAAAGCAAACAAACCAGAAGGGCAGAATGCAGTCCTTACAAAGACTTGTAACAGAGGTAGTATTCAGAAAAATTTGGGTTTCATCCTCTAGATTTACAACTGCTCTCAGACAGATGTGGGTTCATAAATAAATTAATAATTTTGACTAAGCATCATCACCATCAACAATATCTGTTACACATAAATATACATAAATTGCTGTCAGGAAGGTGACACAGACTGGAAAGAAGCATCACTCCTGCAGTCACAGCACGTTTGCATCCAGGTGTCCTCTTACCTTCTACCCTTCACCTGACTTGAATCAGATATGACTAAGTGGAAGATGTTTCAGAGGCAATTCACTTTTTGCATGCTCTGCAAAGGGAGGAGGGTGGCAGGAGAGACTCCTAAACCCACACAGCCTACAACAGCACCGCCCTGCTTCCTAATCCCAAGGCAACAACACCCTGGGAACCAGCCACAGGGGTGGGGGCAGACATCTGCCCTCACAGGTGCTGTAATCGTGACAAAACCTTGAACTCGGCGACTCCAGTCAACCATAAGGCACCATTAACAAAAAATCAAGTTTTATTACTCACTTCTGCTCACAGAATTACTTCTGAGGGTTTGTTCTTTTCCTATTTTCTGGCGTTTTTTTAACCAAGAGTCTGTGCCCAGACTGTTAGCGTAACCAGCAGATACAACTGCGTAAGAACAGAGTATTCCCTCCAGATCTTTTAGCAAACAGAAAATACAGAAGTATTTTGCATAAAATTTGGGCCACTCCAAGGGTCACAACTTCTCTAATTTACTATTTCTTCTGACATACAAATATGGAAAAGATGATGCACATGAAAGTGAGATCTCACTTTATAAAGCTCAGAAATCTTTCTCTAGAAACCTGACATTCACGAAGTATTTCTTCTAGGAAAATAATTTAATACACATGGATTTCAGAAATTACTGCAATGGGTTTTCAACACATCTTGGGCCCAAATCCTTAGAAGAATGCAAACATTTAACTTCTATTGAAATCAACAGGACACCTGTGACTGCTTAACTGAACTCCCATGTGAACTGCCAACTTCGGACATGACAAAATTACAGAGTTGTGAAATTTACTTGTGTACACAAGGCCTCATTATAAAAGAAGAGAAAAGATAGGACACTTCAGAGAATGACAATCAAGTACTCCCTTGTATACTAGAAAGATGTCCAAGTCCATAAAATGAAGTAATGAACATGAACAATACCCTTGACCTCCTCACTCCTCATTTTGATTATACTTCGTTACAATTTTTATTAATTTACACAGAGGGACAGACAAACTACAATGACAAGGAGCATCTTAATATGACATATCAACAGAAATGTTCAATAAATGCATTTTCTTGCTTTTAATTGTGATTGCTTCCTGATTTAATTGAACAGGTATTTTATACATTTAACCACAAAGATCTCCCCTTTCAATGATAAAATAATTTGAACTTTATATACAAAAATAACAAATATTAGATTGAGTTTAGTTGTGCACATTAACAATTACTACTTCATGTCTTGTTCCTGTAAAGTTTCTTGGAGCTAGGTTTAAAATGAAACTACTTTCCTTCAGATTCTGAGTATTTCCAAGTACATGTCTCATATCTTTTCATCAAACATCAACTTATCCACTTAACTTACAATGAAGTTGTTGGGACCTTCAATATCAAAACTCATCCAAAATCAAGCTTTCTCAGATGACTTCTAAAAAACCCTTGCAAAACATCTTTCTACTGGGGTCAGATACCGCATGTTCTAGTTACAGTGGGTTTCCCCTAGCTAGGATTTTTTGTCCCCTCCCTGTGTTTTCTCCATCAGCCATGGAACAGTACCTCCCCGCTGCATATTAATCCACAAAGGACCAATATTCACTGCAGAGATAAATCTTACTGCTTACCTCCCTTATAAATTTTAAATAACGAACCACTCAGTACTATTTCAAGTGTCAACAGAATTTGTGGCTCAACACAACAGCTAATTTAAATCAGCTACTCTGTGTGTGAGAAAGAATGGAAAGTGCATTTGTTTTAACCCAATGCTAGCACTTGATTTAATTTAATTCACACTCAAAGATGGTAGCACCAATATAATCACAGTAAAGTATAAAACCTGCAGAGATAAACTTTTCATCTATACTGTGTTAAAGCAGTTCTTTACAAACATCAAGATAAACGGATGCCTTTTCCTTAAAATTCTGCTGGACCTCAAGAAGAATTCAGCTTGAACTGGAGAAACTGTGACTGGCAGTAACTTGGTTGCTAGTCATTAAAACAGACAACACTTGCTTCAGCTTCACCTCACTCTTACCAGTTGGCAGTAGAACTTGCCCAGGCTCCATCTGTTAAGAGCTACTCATGCTGCAGTGTTTTCCCCAGTTACAATTATTTTAGTACATTTCAGAACAAATGTGAATTCAGTATTTGTGGAAGTTACTGAACTGCCAAGTATTTGCTGTCTGAAATAAGGGCAGGGCAAGTTTCCCATAATGCACTGACCAACATGCCTGATCTGAGTAAAATTCCTACAGATAAAGGCATTTCAGATATTCTGGGCTCAACCAAATCACAAATACCTCTGCTGATATTAATAAAAAGATTAAATAAATAAGGAAATGCATTAGATACACTTCGGTCAGCAAGGCTTAATGAAATTTACTCCCAAGGGCTTGAGGAAGTAGGGAAAGTAATTTTCTGACTCATTAGATATTCTAGTCAAGAACACAGAGAGAATGAGCACAGCTCCAGAAGATCTAAAATGGACCAAAAAGAAAAGGACTTTCCATTTTTGTAAAATCTAAATTCTCCATCCTAACCCACCTCCTGAATATATCTGTCCTGCAGCCTGAAAGCACAGAGGCAGAATTAAAGCTTGACAGATGAGTGCCACCACAGGATGTCAACAGGTTACTGAAATTAGCAGTCTGAATCACCAGGGGTCTAAAAAATGTACATTCTCCAGCTGAAAGTCAACCTGTTAATTGCCAATCATGTACAGTGAAGAATAGTGGGTGGGCTGAAATTTGCTTATAATGAGCTGAACGCCAGTAAGCAAACAGGCTGCTGCACTCGTAAGAATGGAACAGGGACAAGGAAATTATGATATACGTAAGTGAAGGAGTTACAACCAAGCCTACTCCTCATCTATCCTCTTTCCATGACTGTCCATAGATAATAGGGAATAGTCTGTTAACTGAGCTATCAAAAATTTATTTTTACACACATATATATATGTAAATATGAGTGTGTGTATACCCACACATATATATAAATAAATATATTCCATACAAGTACGTATATTTCACTAAACTGAAATTTCCACAGGAAGGGCATACCTGTAGGTAACACTAAGTTTCTTAGACCAATTTATTGCCTCCAAACAAATCTCAACCAAAAGGATCACAAAGGGAGGAAAAAAAACTTCAAATTTAGATGCCTTCTTGAGTGGCACCATCTGTTTTCTATGGGAGATCAAGGCAACAGCTTGAAACCACCTCAATATCTGTTGGAGGGACAACAGTGCAGACCATAAGCAACCCAGAAGGATGTTGGAATGAGCTGATTATAACTTCCTTCTCCAAGTGACTGAGGATCCAAGAAGTGCTATTAATGGTGTTGTAGCTTAACCCCACCCAGCAACCAAGACCTTTTCTCACCAAGAAGGAGGGGCTGGTGAGGAATGTGACATTCAAGGGCACCCTCGGTTGCAAGGACCATGAAATGGTGGAGTTTGAGATCCTTTAAACAGTACATGGATATTTTTTCAATAAGAAAAAACCCTAAAAACTTCTTCCAAAAGGTTCCTTGCTCTCATAGAAAGACCTAAATTCCTATGTATCTGAACGCAATTATATAGCCAGATAAAGATACTATATAAAAGTTACAGAATCCTCTGCTAGAAAGGAAATAAGGAAATTTTTTTAAAAATTAAAAACAAAAAACCAACCCCCCAACAAAACAACAGATGTCTCAGCAGACCTAACGATGAGGGCAGCATTCAACGAGGTCCTCTGCTTTTTAAGGCCTCAGCTGAACCCAAGCACAATGAAGGCAATTTTGAAGCACTCTAAATAGACTTCTAGCCCTCAGCCTGTACTGTGGTCTGGGGAGTGAAGGAAGTGTAAGTTTATCCCAGACACATCCAAATTCTTGTGGCCCAGGCTCTGTGAAGATATGAGAGCACCATTAGAAGAAATCAAAGAAAACCAACACCCAAACATATTTCAACACCTGGCACCAAACACAGCAGACAGCAGCCCTGTTGTGCTGACAAAACAAGAAAAAAAATTTTCATGCATTGTGTTACAACTGCTTGTTCTCTTCAGCAGACACCATCCCTATGTTTCCACACAAGGTGGGAAGTAAGCCTCACCTGCTGCAGAGCCACAGCATAGATGAACTGAAAGAAAAATATCAGATTTTTAGGTTTGGTAGGGTTTTTTAAAATATAACTTCAGCTGGAAGTCAGAAATGTAAGAAGAAAGTAATAAAGATAGCAAACAGGATCACAAACTAACAACTGAGATCTCGAGTTTTCAACTTAATTCTGAAGGAAGCAGGAAATGGAGGTACAACGACGCATTTTTTCTTGCAATGAAACACGCTGCACTTTTTCTGGACCCCACAACTACAGTTCAACCTCACCACTAGTGACTTGTGTTTGTTGTTAGAGGACCTGAAGTGCTGCAATGGGCATGTGGTGGTCAGGAAACACAGTACCACTGGAGAAACTAAGAAGACTTGGTGAAAGTGGACACAGAAGAACATTATAATGTCATTATGCTCAACTGAGTCAACCAAAACTCTACAATATATCAGATGTGTAACAATGTTTATGGGGAAATTCAAGGAACTGTTGAGACCCTTGTGCTACATCCAGCTTTTAGAAAAATATAAGACAAATAACTCAGACTGCATCTTTTGGGCTGTAAAACAACAATGGACATTCCCAAGTTTGAATGCATGTATAACTGCAAACAACTGTACTGTATCTGAAAGAAGTAATTTTAGTGCCTACTTAGTATCATCTTTTTTAGATTTAAAATGAGTCTATAAGTCAGATATTTTCTTCAAAGATAATGAACTATTTCTCAAAATATGACTGATTTAAATACCAAAGATTACAGATTTAAAGAAAATATAATTACCCAGACATCATATACAAGGATTTCCTAATTACTAGCAGTAAGTTTTACTTCTTTACAAAAACTGACCAGTACATTAGAAAATTGTAACTAGTTAATTAACCTAAACTTAATGTACAAAAAGAAAATCATATCCCTCTATGCAATGGCTAGAATCCATGAAGCTGTGTATATAAAAGCCGTCAAAGGAAAAAGAACCACCTTCTTCATGCGTGATGTCTCATATACTCTACTCACTATCTGCACTTAAAGTACATCATGGAAGGAACACTGTGAAAATATCCCTACGCACAATTTCTTTTCAGAGACAATAAAAGGTTTTCTGGGTTTGTTTTGTTTCAGGTCTTTTGGTGGTTTGTTGTTTGGGGTTTTTCTTGTCTTTTTAAAATACTATGGTCATTGGAGCTTTAATAAAGTGCCAAAGAGTCTTAACGAAGCACTCATGACTGATATCACCAGGATGCCTCCAAGGGCATTTCCACATATAATCTGCATGATATGCCATTTTTCTCACTACCTAAGTAGAGAGAAGGAAACATTACCATGACTTACTGGAGTCATGCAGGTTTATATGGTGATTTGTTTAGCTCTTTCCCCAATTCTTTCCTTATGTAATATAGGCAGTAGATAAAAATCTCCCCTGAATCCTGCTTCTGTGCCTCCAGAAAAAGGAAGTCTTGCTTTGTTCCCCATCCCACAAGTCCTGAAACACACGTGACAGAGAAAACAAATTTTTGCCTCATGAATAGTAATTACTCTCACATATCCACGAAACAAACATTCCATACTTAGTCAAAACTGCAAATAGCCCTTTATCAATTTGCACATGGGAAAAAGCATTATTTCCTGTCCAGTTTTATTTGAGAAATACTTCCAATGCCATATATATGCGTGCACAGGGACACGAATTTGTTGTCAAGATAACAGGCCCGAATTTTTCAGAAGCTGAGAGCAGGGTGGCAGTCAACATTCAGTTCTCACCTGATATTCTCAACAGAACCCCATGCACATCATTAAGCACAGCCTGCACACAAATTTTGACCTGCCATTTCAGGATCACATTTTGACTCTTGAAAATAACATATTGGAATATGTGAATGGTTAAAAACACTAAAAAATTTAAGCAAACTGATAACGGAGCAATTTTAATTGAAAAAATCTAGATGTTTCGCATTTTAAAATGCCTTTATGACACCAAACAGCAAACCTATGTTGTAAAGGAAATCTTATCTATTTCTGCCTCGTTCGGGAAAGAGATTTTAATACACACACACGTGTATATATATATATATATATANATATATATATATTAGAGTAACAATATAGTTGTATTAGTTCCTAAAACCAAGAGTATATTCACTCAATTGAATTATTCATTGGCACAAAATGACAGATAAAACACAAAGATACAATAAATGGGGAAAAAAAATTTCTCCCATTGCAAAAAATGACCAATCTCTGACAAGATGAGTGAGGTCTTGTTGAGTTCATTACATAATAAAAAAGAATTTCTTCTTGAAATTTTCTCATATAACACATACACGAGTACAAACATGTCCTTTCACTCATGAGACAAGAACATTTTGCTCTATTTTTGAAAGCGAAACAGTTAAAGACACCGTAGAAACAAGCCAGCTGTTATTTAATCAATAATAATAGGGGACTGTTATTGACATGATTGACCATATTTCCTCCCAGAGGAAACAAGAAAGCCATCAAAAAGAAGATTCAATTTCTTCATTTGCTTACCACCTTAGTTCCTTTTAGTCAGTGGCTTCTGCTACTCTCTCCTTTTCAAAGTCACCTTATTTTCTATTTAAAAGTGCCAAAGTACCTGACAGCAAACATAACTAGGCTGGATAGCAACCAAGGTGGCAAATCTGTGACCACACTGTTCTCCCGCCCTCCAGCCCCACACCGGGCTGCTGCTGCTATTTCTATCATTGTGTGCACACACAGTGAACACAGCTTTCACATTTTGTTATGTTAAAAAGGTGATAACCATTTCCTTGCTTCTAGCTCAACTTCTAAAATAGTAGTATCTTCTTCTTAACACAAATAATTAAAAACAGCTACTTGTCACATCACCATTTCCTCCAGTAATATGCATTTTAAAAGCCGCTAGTCTAAAATTGGTCTCAAATGTATCATATACTAACTACTTTTTATGGCTCTTTAAGCTTATTACCAAACATTCAGGATAGTCAATCCATCAATTAGGATTTTATTTACTTAAATCTTCATTGATTTTTTAAAATGTTTTAATCCATAACTCATTTCAGGGATCACACAAGATAGAATCAAAAGAAATAATCAAGTATCAATTTAACCTTTAAATATATAAAAGAGAATTAGATATCCATTTATTTTTATTATATGTTGTCATTAAGAGATATAATATACAAAGTAATGTACAAATATAAATAAAGTGCTGGCACTCCTGTTTGTACACCAGAGCAATATAAATGCATCTAGTACTGGTTATAAATGAAAGTTACTAAAAAGTGAAAATGAAACATAGTATTTTCAATTGCCTTATATTTCCAATTAACCTCCTCTAATCTCAAACAAATATATAGCTAAAATAACCACAGTCACATTTTGTAGACCTTTTAGCTCAGAAAAAAATTTCTCCCAGAGTGCTCTCCCCAGCTACAACCTTGACACTATGGAGCCACTGCACTACAAAGGCTGAAATAAAGCAAGTGTCACCTCCAATGTAAAATACTCTTGACAAAAATCACCTTCACAGCACTAGCTTCCCCTTTCTCTTTCGAAGTTTCAAACCAAACCTGACAACAGTGAGATTGCCCCTAAAAGAACACTCAGACATAATGTAAACCAGCTTTTCTTAGTACTGCCTGCAAGCAACACTGCAGAACTTGGGCCCAGAAAAAAAAAGAAAGAAGCCTCCACTTAGGAGTTGACTATTCCTCTATGAGAATGTGAAAAAGTGTGGCTTTTTTTGTCTATTAAATTCTGATATTCTGTCCCAGGAAAAAATTAAATATAACACAAATAATATACTTTTCTTGATCTGGAGGCAGCAAAAAGACCATCAGATTTTATGCCCAGAGTCACTCTTAAATAAAGATGGCAGAACTTCCATATCTCTTCAGAAGAAGCTCATACCGCCTTTTTTTAAACTTCCTTTTATAAAATTAGTTGCCATTAAGTGAAATTTTACTTGGAAGAAATGTTGCATACTCTACACTTCTCTAGAATAAACTTTTTTGGCCTAAGGGAAGTTGATGACAACAAATCCACACTTTGTAACACTTGCAATACCCTCATAAAATAATAATTTGTGAGCATATTAAGTATTACATGAGACAAAAATTGAAAACCACTCCTTAGGTAAGAAGTAATTTTCAGTCTGAGACAGCTTCCAATTCATACCTGCAGGAACACAACTCCTTATGGCAAAGCTTTTCAGAACTCTGCACATCCAAGTAACCAAATGAGAACACATCACTGACACACAATGGAGACAGCATCAGGTTTGGTAAACGAACAAAATTACTGACTATTTAATGTAAAGCATCAAGATCAGCTGGCTATTAAGACAGCACTATACTGATGAGCCAGAACATCTATTTTTGTCCCATATAAATTTTGAGGATACCTGCCATGAAATCATTACAGCCATGTACAAACCAGAGCCCTCCATATTTGGATTTCCAACCACTGCACTAGAGCATCAGACCAGCCCTAGCCATGAAGACACACAATCATGTAAAAAAAAGCCAGGAGCTGCTAGAAATTCAACCCAATAGTCTACATCCAGCTGTCTGTGTACACCAGGTATTCAAGTTTGCATACAAATAAAAGAGAATTTAGCTTTCTATGCCTGTGCATCTAAACGTCTGTGTACACTACAATGATGCAGTAATGCTCATGTAAAACGTAGTAGCAGAAGTCACCAAGCCACCACAGCACAGAGCTCATAATAACATTTCCCCACTAACACTAATAAAGATGCTCTGCTGGGATGAACCTGGTAGCACAGGGCTCTCTGCTCTGTATTGTACCACATTATTTTCTCCTGACACTCAGAGTAAAGGGCTCTGAGCAACCTGGTCTAGTCAAAGGCAGTGTCCATGGCAGGGGGGTTGGAACAAAATGATCTTTAATGTCCCTTACAACCCAAACCATTCTATGATTCTATGGTCTCTTCTGTCTTTGTAGCCACTTTAAAAAATAACCAGGTCCTCCCCGCATCTCTGCATACTTCTCACTCTTACTTAATACACACAATTGATCACTGTGCAAATATAGCTTCATTTTGCCCCACTTCTACCTTCGTAATATTTTCATTTGACAATCATATTAGCTAGATTTGGACAAACTAATTTAAACACCCATTTGTTAAAGCAGCCTGATTCAGTCGGGAGAAATAGCTATTTACTGTTGTCAACAGGTTAACCTGAGGCAAATGAAAAGTTTAACTAAGCAGTTAATGTTTGCACAGTAACCTGCAAAAATTTGATTTAGTGCTCTCCCTGAAAACAACAATCTGACCTTCCTACAGTGATCAGAAGTATATGCTCAGAACTGAGCAACATTTAAAAGGAAAGGGGGAAAGCTCCTGTTATACCTCATGACCACAGAAAACTCATTTTAAATAAAGATACATCAAGGACTTAAACTGCTCCAAAAGTTGCTTTAACTACTTGTTTCCTGGGGTTCCTTAATTATAATATGAATGACCCCATGAAAGAACACTTCCAATAGGATGTTATTCCTTGGTTATTGTGAGGACTTCTCAGCTTCCTTCCTGCACTCTACAAGATCTCATGATTAAAGTTGGGTGGCTGACCTGGAAAATTCTGCCTCATGTGGTAAGACATTAAATTTCAAAAAAGACACAATAGCTAAGCACACAAGCCTTCTTTCAAAAAAACCACAAAGAACACAGAACTCTTTTTGAATAGGCTTTATTGCTGTATTAATAGTTGAAATGCAGAGCAGTCGAGGGAGCAAAGCTCTCTTTTCCTCATTTGAACTCACTCAACTGGCACAGGATTTCTTTCCCACTCTCCCAGTCCCTTGGGTCCCTACAAATCAAGACCAAAACAGGACCCAGCTGTCTCAGCTTGTTGTTCAAGCCCATTCAATTACAGCTGGAAGGTGGAATATTTCCTGGCACAACTTTCCTCTGGGAGACTTACTCATGTGAACAAAACCTACAGACTGGTCAGGTACATTCACCCACTGCTGAGTACTGGGCTTGTTAATGTACTGCCTACCCTCGGAAGAAAGTGCTTAAGTAGTTGCTGCTTTAATTAAGCACTAGCAAATGAATTAACATAAAAAAACATTAACAGCAAAGAAACCATAATGATGTAGTTGTCCTGACCACCAATGAGCACGAGAGAATCTTTCTGCCACTCAAAGCCCTGCAATCAGATTCTATAATCAAGATATAGATATTACATTTGACTATGCCAAGCTGGTGCTAAACATGCACAAGATGAGCTGCTATCAGAGAATATACACACAAAGCAGTTGTGGTAAATTTGGTGATTTTAGACGGCAATATTTCTTCAAACTTCAAAAATGTTGTCACTTCTATGTTTGCTAACTTTCAGTCAAAGGGTTTAAGAACATCTACAAATAAAAAATATCCAGTCACACATGCTCCAGAGTAGTCAGAAGAATGTCATCCCTGTCTTTGAACATACAAGAGAAACTAGCCAAGACCACAAGCTAAGCAACAGTAATACCTGAAAAATATTTCGAAATACAGAGTAAGTCCCATTATTTGAGTCAAAATAAAGGACAAATTCAATCCTTCACTTTACTCCTACTCAGACTGCTCTGAGTACTCACAGAGTTGGTGACTGCTCTTACAAACATTCTTCAATTTATTTTTTAGTCATGAACAAAAATTCTTGAAGGAGAGAAGACAGATACACAAATTCTCCTCCCTTCTTGCTTCCATCTGCTGGTCAGACAGGTCTTCTAAGTCCTACTCTTAGGCTTCTGGATCGTGGGCACTGCAAAAGTTCATGGGTAACTGAAAGAAACTCGTGGATACACAAACTTAAATGCTCTGTACTAAAGCCCACAGTTCCAGTAGAAATTACTTTTAAGTCCAAAAGGTACAAAGCTCCTATTAAAGGATACCAAATACTGTTTGTATTATCCGTCCAAGTAAGTCTTTTCAAAAACTCTAATGAGACATTAAATTTACTGACATTACTTTATTAAATGCAATGCCCCTGCTTAAAATGCATGGCTTTGCAAAATACCTCAGCATTCCCCCACGCTCATTCAATACTTTAACCTCACAATGCTTTGTTAATGCATATTGATAACAACTGTGGAACAGCAGAAAAACAATGCCACTCCCGAAAACAGTGTAAGTATTTAGTGCAATGTCTCCAGAGCTGATTCTCCCAAGGAAGGTGATAACAGACATTCACCAACTATCCTTCTAAAGTGCTCAGAATCAAAACAAAAAAAACCCCAACAAAAACCAAACAGGTCAGGAAATCAAAATAATTAAGCCACAATTTTGTTCAAACTGTCTACAGCCTATCCACAATAACTGATACCAAATACAATAATTATGTTGTAACAAACTACTACATACATTTTTGTCCTAAAAATTAAAACAAACCAAGAACATTTGAAATAAGCATGTTCAGAAATATGTCCCCTCCAGATACACACTGGCACTAATGCTCAATTACAGTTTAAGCATCATCTGTATTAACCAAAATATCCCATGCTTTCTTTGCATATAGTATCCATTTTCCTTTACAATTTCCTCTTTGAATACTGATTAGCTTCATTAGTTTCTATCCTACTGAACATAGGTGAACAAATAAAAGCTGCACAACACAGGGAATCCAGCTCAGGAGGTTCAGTTCTGCACAGATCTGTCAGTATTACTTTGTCAGGACTGGTAAAGCTCTAAGAGCTGTTCCAGACTATCTCAGAAGATCATTGACACAGGATCCCATAACTCAGGATTTGCATTGATTCCCACGCTGAAACCTCTCCTACTGCAATTTGCTCTGTAACACAATTCTCAGTGTTGCTGTTAGGATGCCTGAATGACCTTCAAGCAATACCAGCTGTGTACAGTGGCCATATCATTTGCTTGCTTTACAAATATGATTTTAACAAACTGAGACAAAATATGATTATTACTAAAGGAAATCTGAATTAAGCACATTACATTTGGTATATCATTTCCACTACACTTAATACCTCAACAACATACCCCTTTAAAGGCCTCAAGTAATGTAACATTTGAAATTATAATTTATGTATGTATAGCACCCAGTAAGAAGCAAAAATGATTCATTAGCTCTGCAGCAGACAAAAAAAATTGAATTAGCTACACAGCTCTGAGTAAATAACAGCTGCAGTCTTTTAAGAAATGGTCAGCTGGTGTTAAAATTAGAGATGAATGCTGCTTCTGCAGACCATAATGGGCATTATTCTTCAAAGGCTCCAAACACCAGCCATTGGATCAGCAATAGTGAAACAGATTTCAGAAAGCAAAGTAGTTTCACTCCTGTGGCAGCTCCTGTAAGACTCAACACATTCCTCTTGTTTACTGTTGAACAGCTCTTTTTAACTGTCATTTTTAGCTGTAGAGTTGAAAAGGGTCATGACAACAACTTACTTACTACAGGTGCAGAAGCCTTGCTGCCCAGTTACAATTTAACAACGTAATGTAATGCAAAATGTGTTAAATTACCCAAACCAGGTTGCTATATCTTCAAAATGTGTTAAACTTTCAACAAACACCTTTGTGAATGCCAAGACTTTGTTCTAATGTCAATGAGGACTTTAATCCATGTCCACATATTACAGTTTGAACATGCCCACAGCTGGACTCTCAGTTCTTCAACAAGGACACCTAAATGCTCATGAAAATTGCTCACTTTAGAAACTTCATTAACATCAGTATTGTGTAGTCTAGACAAGAAAGGAATAAAGTTCAGCAACTAGATCATACTGTCAGTATTGTATGATCAGTGCACTCATTCTTAACTCAGTGTAAAGCACTTATGCATGTTCCAAACATATATCTGATTATGAAATCCAGTTATCACTGAATAGGCTACGAAAGTTCACATAGTGCTTGGCCCTGAAGATTTTATAGCTGTAGCAGAAGTCTGAAAACTTTACTTTTTTAAAAATCTTCTATGTTCTTCATCATATATCAAGCAAGGCCTCACAATTTTAAATAAGATTTGAGACAGACTCAGAAACTCATGTTTTACCTGAACATTACTCTCTTGCAATTACTATGCGTTACATAACTAAATAGCCCCAATATGTGCAAACAACTAAACTCCTCACAGATTAGATAAAGCACAAATTAAGTAACACTAATAGAGTACAAAACAAAACAATATTCATGTCAAATAAAAGGCCGAAATGCAAGAATTATGAGTAATAGTTTCCTTCCCAAAATGCAACACCTTTCCCACAAAGCAGAGGAACAAGGAGGGGGAAAAGAAACCTAATAAAAAAATGGCACAAGGCTATCAAACACAAACGAACCATTCCCTGGCTCAATCATTGCCAGAGTGGCAGCACTATGCAAGACCCAGAAGAAAAATCTTTCGCCTGCCTCTTGCCACTCTTCCCAAGGCTGTTCTCGTGACCTCTAAACTTTGTACCTCAGCAATGCCAATGTGACAAACAACCTCCCAGCAGAGCCAGCAGGATGACTTACCTGGTACTTTAATAGGAACCCACACATAAATGTAGTTGCACTGGCAGAATCAAGGACTGAAACAGCACATAATTACATTTTCAGAAGTGCTGGGTCACATCACTATGAAGTGTAACAGCCGAGAGCTTCTTGCAGGAAACAAAAAATTACACAACCTCCAACCACCTTCACCTTGTATTTTAAACTCTGATTCAACTGATGACTGCAAACAACGGAAGACAATCCTTCCTTCCCTTTGCAAATATCAAACACATCTCAGCTGAGACTGGGACATTTGTAAGGAGAGCTGACAAGTTGCATTAGAGCAAAATCAAGTACAAAGTCTGCGTGATAGCACATCCATTTGCATAATAGACTGACATGAGCAAACAAAACCAAATATTACTGGAGGAAAGAGGTTTGATTTCCTGAATATCTCCCCGCAGAAGGACTTGGAATGAAATTATTTTTATGAAACGAAAAATGTTCAAACGTAATAGTTGCAAAGCCTCAAAATATTGTCATTTCAAACAGACTTGAATACTTGAGACAAAACAAGGTAACACTAGGTAGATTTGTCAACAGTTCACAAATACTGCTCTTTTAACTTTCAAAGTAGTTAATATCTATGATAACTTGGTAGAGAAAAATGCCATGCAGAATCCTGTAAGTTAAAAACTTTAAACGGCCAAAAATTCAGTTATGAATATTCTAAAATTACAGCTTAAAATAATATATTCTGAGCAGACCAGATATTTAGATCAATATATTATTTCAGGCAGTGAAACTTCTTTTAAATGAAAAATTTCTCAGCAGTTCTCAGTAAGAAAAAATTATGTGTACACTACATGTATGTCTCCTCTCTAATGCTCCTTGCTCCCTTTGACAGCTTTTTCATCTTACTTGATGTGCACAGTGTTGAACATTAAAACACAAATTCCATTTTATACTGGTATTAAAATAATTTGATGTCATTTCTGTCAAGCATGTCCATCTGCGTAAGACCTTCTTTAATACTCATCTGTTTTTCTACTATGTATCAATTTTATGTATTCATTTCTAGAATTCAGGCATTAAAATACGTATGTATTACGCATTAGTATCAATGTTGTATACCAAAAAGGAATTGACTTCACAATTAAAATGCTTGATCAACTATTTTTATAAATATGCAAAAAGGCAGGAAACAAAATACCATAAGCACCTGGAACATTACATCAAGATCTGATAATGTCATTTTTTTCCATAAAATATTGCCCTGAGTTTAGTAACAGCCTGATTTTAAAAGCTTTCTGAAGTCAGTCTTTACACATTTTCCAGTGGCCTTTATATTAGACATCAAAAACATAACAATAAAATTTTAAAAATGTAACATGCACAACACATTCAACAGCTAATCCAGTAATAAATCACAGAGAGAACTGTTTGCTTTTTCTACGTAGCGAGGAGAGAAAAATCTTACTTTTTGTTGGGAAATAAGAGTTTAGAACACTTTTGAATTGTATTAGAAATTTGTGGAACTGTGTCTTAAAATTTTAACCAAGATCAAGTACTAAAGCATGTACATGGCTTTTTAATATACACATTACATATATTTGTATGTATATATGTCTATATACACACCTACACACATACATATATGTATGAATAGAGTATACCTATATTTACATAGGGTTACATAAATAATTGAATTCAATGAATTAAAATAAATACAACCTACAGATTCTGCAGGTCCTTAGTCACGTGATTTCATTAAGAATTGTGTGTTGCATAATTAAGTACTACTTTACTGCAAGTCCTGGCACTACCTACAGATTTACAGCAGTTAGAAGGAATGTTTCCAACATGAACATGTCATTCATTTAATTGGTAGATCTGATTTTCAGTATTTACTTTCCAAGACACTTAATTTGGAAAAACTAAAAAAAAAAAAAAAAAGTATTAAAACATTAACACCACTAAATAGTGTTTAATATTGAAAACATGCTTGATTCCACATAATCTTATATACTCTACTCCTTAAGGTGATATAAACAGAAAATGTTCCCTTCCAGAAATGAAAATCCTGATGCCGGTAAATCAGCTGAAACCACGCTTTCAACGGAACCTGAAGAAAGCAAGCTGCTTTCTTATTAACAAGAAGAAATACACTAAATTCCTTACTAACAGCATATAGCTTACTATGTATCCTACATAGTAATGTTTTACTAGTTATTTGCATTGCTGCATCCCATACACTCAATGCTAAGCCTAGAAGGAAAATTAGCTGCTTGCTTAAAAAACACCTGTTCTTGCTAAATGTTTTAAAGCAAACTATCTCCACAAAACTACTGGACATTTTTGACCACCTTCTTTTTTTAGACTAATCACACAAAAAAAAAAAAAAAAAATCTTTGAACAGAATGCTAAGTAACATACAGTATTTACAGCATGTCGGAAAAAACTTTTTAAAAAAATCTTACACTTTTAGAAATCGTCACTCTGCAAATTTGTTGTGAAGAAAACTGTTCACACTGCTGTAGTTTCACATTTTCTATAGCTTCACTTTTTCCATGTATAAGCACTACGTAGAGGTACTTTTAAACCAGCATTATTTTCACACTGAGGTGTGCTTGTACTACTTCAACTTGATCAGGTGAGTTAAGGTTCTATAGTACATGCATGAATAATCAAAGCCAAAGGCAATTTCTCAAACTGCGTTTGAAAAATAACTTTCCTTTCATCTTTCACTACTGCACAAATGCACCACTCACTTCATTTCAGTTTAGGATAAAATTTAGCTTTAAAACAAAGATTAAAAGCTTGTTTTAAAGCTACAGAGGTACTGCAGGTCTTCAGCCCACTTACAAGGACCATACTATGACCCTATACTATTCTATGAACTGAAAAACAAAAAGGTGCATTTAACAGCTTTATTAATATATGAAGTCAACATACCCTCAGGCTCTTGATCCAAATATTCTGCTGTACTAAACACTCTCAAAATACTTTATCCTAAAGAGTGCTGAATAAAGTTTCTCATGATTTTAGGTACCTCCTGTTTATGCTCTTTTCCTCACAATTCTTCCCAATTCGTAGCATATATATGAATAAACTGTTATTTTCTGATTGTTTGGATACAATCTTCAAAACACCGCCTCATGTACTATATGGGAAGAGATCAGTAAATTTGGTTTAGGAACTTAGCTCAAGTCTCATCCCATGTATAGTCAAGAACTGCTCACTGTTTGCTCTGCCTGCTCTCCACGCCCACATCTATGCTTTATGAACATCTTCTGCAGAATTGCTACAGACAGACACTCTGTCCTGCCAAGGAATGATTTCTCTTCCTTCCACCAAAGCTTTACTTTTACTCCTTTTATCCACTTCCACCCAACCTGCAACAGCTATGAGAAAAAAAGGCATTTCCTCTTTGGATACAAATTAAGTGTTTAGACCTAATCCAATTTTAGTAATATCTTTGTTTCTGATATGCATGTGAGGAAAAGAATTGCACAACTTCACATTTTCTCATGTTGCTATGGGTTTTGAATGCTGCAAAATTTTGGGGGGGATCACAGTAATTAAAAGGTGTGAGAAATACAGTGTAGATAGTAATTCTTGCTGTTCTAGGTGACAAAATAGCTAATGAGGCCATTTCAAAAGGATGGTATAGATTGGAAGAAAGTGTTCTTATTCAATGTTTTTTCTCACTAACTAGTAAATCCATAAATAACCTTGAAGGACAGGGGAATGGAAGACACTGGGAGAAGAGGTCCTGTTCTGGAGTTTGGGTATTCCCATCCTCTCACACTTGTACAGTGCTACTGCTTCTATGTGCATTAGAGGAAACAGAACAATAAATTGCTTCAGTTTAAATACTGAGCCAGATCTCCAGCTGACATAAACCAACGCAGTTTCATCCATTTCCAAGTTTCACAAGGTTCATGCTCAGTGATCTCCTTTAAAGGTCACTATGGTCAAGGTGTTTTTTGTTTATTTTTTATTTGCTGGGTTACATTTAACTCCTCATATGACCACAGAGTATATTTTATAATTAAATTAGGACAATCTTAAAAGTACTTTACACAAAGAGCAAATAATCCTCCAAAGTTTTAAGCCATGCTGAATGACAGGAATTCATTTAGCTATTTTGTCACCTAGAACTGCATAGAATCAAACATATATTTTTGCCCTTTTTCCCTCCCAGCCTTTAGATTTTCTGCAGAAGATTGCATAAAAACATAGACCAAGTGCAATGTCAAAAAATATCCCTACTCATTGCTGTGAAGCAAGTTCAAAGAAGAAATTTCCCCCCCAAAACCAATTCTAGGACTACTCTTCTAGATAAATTTCATGGACACTCTGTGATGACCCAAACAGGTTAGAACAGCCACCCACATTCCCACCTCTGGCCCAGACTTATGAACCAGATAACTGGTCATCATAAATCCCTTTGCAAACAGCATGCTTCTTCCCCAAATTTATTACTAATGACAACAAAAATTATTACATCACAAGAATGCCCTTGATGTTTCAAGCAGGGAAGGAAATGAAGTGAATTTAGACCAGATTCTGCAAAGTCATTTTCAATCACCTTTCATCTACTACTTTTTTTCAACTCTACTACTACTCATTCCAAGAGACACCATATGTACTGGTGTCTAAGAGAGAGAGAGAAATAATTACAGGAACAGAACTGAAATAAAAAAGAAACTAAAGCTCCTATTAAATCAACTTCCCACAAACTTCCATGCCTAGTACTGCTATCCCAATTTGTCCTTGCTGGCACTGCCTCCTTCCCCTCTTTTTTCAAGTCTCCATACAACTTCCCAGGAGATACAGGTCCTGAGGGGGCTTTGGAGGTATATTCTAACAACCAACACTGAGGAACACTGCTGCAGCCATCCACATCTCAGTCAGCAGCGAGGGATCAATACCAGCACCAAGTCCTGACCTAGGACAGTGCCACAAAGGCAGAGATTCCCAGGCAGGCTCGGTAAGCCAAGCTCCATGGCTGTACACACCCATTGAGCACAGACACACAAGCTGTACCAGGTAGATGTTGCCCAGAACATGGAAGTTAAGGACTTCAAGCATATCAGTACTTTGGGGGAGCGCACCTCAGCATTTCTGGTCCCTTCTTCCTCATCCTGGTTGGTTTTCCAGCCTCCTGCCAATCAGGCATGCCTCAATCTGGAAACACCAACAGTTTGCCTCCTGTCTGCCACAGTGATGCCCTTTCATAGAGCCCCTGCGATCAGGATGACAACATGCGCACTCTCCACCAGGACAGGAGAGATGTTCTTGAAACATTTTATCCTTCCTTTGCCCTTTTATCTCAGGGATACATTTTTTTCCCACCTTTATAAATTAAACAAGGCCTAACAGTAACTGTAAGCGCAAGCAAGAAAGCAAATGCATTCTGATTAAAGGTGTCTTTTCTAGTTTTACCTAGCATGTTAAAAAACTCCTTTGAAATACTTTCAAATGAAAAGGAGGATTGGGGGCGGGGGGGAATCCGCACTGTATCTAATGACCCACCTTCCCATTACTTCCAAAAAACTTTTCCTAAAGGGGCAGCCACCCAACAAGGTTAATGCTACGCTTAAAAGTCACAGAAGAGCAGGTCCCAATGAAAAATTAAGGAGAAACTTACATACTGCATCTTGAAAGAAAGGGCTCCAAGACAATCTATTAACTACTCTTGATCAAAAATGAAAAGTGCAGAGTTGTTTAGATCAATTTAAATGTGCTGTGTTCTTAGGATGATTTCATTCTCCTGACATATCTTTACTTTCTACAAGCATGAGAGATGTGCAGCTGAACCAGCTCACTGCTCCAGCTCATGGAGCCCCAAGCAAGAAGTCCTACATGCCTCCATGCACCTCCTATGTTTTAAATCCTCCACATGAAGTATACACTACACGCACAGTATTTCTTTCTCCTTCGTGTGTGTGTATGCATTTGACACTTAACTTTCATTTTGTCTGAAGTGACCTACACTGCCAAATTTTCACCCACAAATTCTCATTAGCAATACTATTTACTCTTAATTTTTTTTAATAAGACTCCCCACCTCAAAAAGAATGTTAGCCATTTTATTCATACGTTGCAAAGAGAATCACCTTTTTAAACTCTAAGGCCAATGCAGTCCTAAATCAAAGACAGTATTCTGCAAATACAAAGTTATTACCAAAAGCAAGCAGAGAACAAAACTGGTTTCAGCCACAGGATTTCCTGTGGTTGTATCATTACTCTTCAGTCACATAATCAATTTAATGTGACTTCCTATGACAAAGAAGGAGGAAACCAAGAGGAACTTACTCATCTGTCAACCGGTACTAAAAAAATTCAGCAAGTCTCGGTGATATCATAGGCCACAAATAATCCACGCGTTTCTACAAAGAATGCTTAGGTTTAGTGAAAGCGGAAAACCACAGAGATTAGGAGAACAATCACAGATAAGCAATGACTATGTGTTAACACAGCAGCTGCACTTCATTTCTGCCATAAGTGACTTTTGCAGGCCATGAGGTGTAACATCAGGTGCCTTTCAGTTTACGTGATCTGATGAATACACTTACAATAAATAGAAATTACATAATCCATACACTTGCAACCTGAAGATCTGATTTGATCTATACAAATAGTGAAGCAATAATAACTGGTATCAAATTAGCAGCATATATAAATTAGCCAGAAAAATATACATTTTAGGGGTTCACTGAATAATTACGAAAACTAAGATTTGAAATGAAAGAAAAATCAAGACTGATACACTGCAGATATCTTTGCCCTGTTCTCAATCACCCAATAAGGATTAATGTAAATAGGTAGGAGGAAGAAGAGGAGGAAATAAAAACCACGGAAATATTTCCCAGTAATCCCACGTATTAGTATACAACCTACACATGGCTCCAAATAGCTATCTAAAAAGACTAAGGTGAAGACATTTTGAGTAGCTAGAAGTATCTAAAACACAACATGAGAGTAGCATTTACACACTGGGATACAAAAACTGTTGTGTTACTCAAACCTAATTTTAACAAAAATCAACAAACAAGCCTCTAATAGAAATGTCCTTGGACTGACTCCTTTCACTTCTCCATAAAACACACACTACTAGTCACTCAAATAAACACCAGCATCATAATTTTTGCAACAATATTCCTACCATTGAACTCATATTACTTACTGCTGTTCAGAAATAAGACCCTTGAAATAAACAGCAAATAAGCAATTATGCTTACAGTAAACAAAGAGTTAAAAATAGTTCTGCCTCTGCAACTCACCCAGTAAATCAGGCTAAACAGTCCCATTCAATTTCACAGCTCATTACCTGGAATAGACAGTTAAAGCCATACGTACCAGATGCATTCTGTACAAGACAACACTTCCAACTGTATTTAAAAATGCCTGCTCAATTTCAACATGACATATGTGGTGGCTGTGTACTTTCTTTTTTTTTCTTAGAATGGCAACTACCTTTAGATTTGTTTATATTTTGTTGTGTTAATTATCACCCACAGAAAACCTTTTAGTACAGATACATGTGGTTTTCAAATGACAGGTACTGACTACAGTTAAAGGGCTAAGCTAAGATAATATGTCAACATCATTTCTGGCCAGAAATTTATTTATACTAACTATGTAAAGACAATACTCACACCTAATCTGTAGCACTGCCTTCAACAAGACCCTTCTGAAAGAACATGAAACATCTAACACAATGTATTTTATCTAAACCAAGACTAAATGACACTGATCTGGTATGATTTTACAGCGCTCTGATTCACTAAAGTACCTTAAGAGGCTCCAAAACAAGCCCTTATCCAGCTTCCCTTTGGCAATAATCTTAATTAGGTTAGGATACAATAAGGAACTTCAGAAAACAAAAGGCAGAAAAAGAAAAAGAAAATTAAAAAAAAGCTGAAAATCCCTTATTGGCAAGGAAATGTGCTGGATGACCTAATCCTAATAGACTTTTGCCATTTCTAATTTTTACAATTCAAGGAAAATGAAAAGGATGAGCAAAATCCCCATAACAACCAGAATTAAATATAATTTACCTACTGGTAAAGATTCTTCTGTATCATTTAAGTAAAGAATACATGCAAGACTTCACATCCTCTACAGGAGTATACCGTAACTATCCTGCTAAACTCAACCAAGTCCTTGAGAGCTGCCCATACACATATCTAAACGATTGTGTTCTCTTATCAACTCAGGTCTCAGCAGGATGTCATCTAGCTACCATGAAAAATGAGTTTTGTAAATTGAATTCTGCTAATTGGAATATAGATTTCAGTTTGGATATGACTGTGAGTGTGTAGAGAAAGACATGACAGTGCCTTGAAACAACTTCCCCTCCTGCTCCCCTCCAAACTCTCTTCTTCCTGAATTCTCCACTATAACTGCTTTCCTATTTCAATCAAACCTCAAATTTACTGCTGTTTACCTTGTCCTTTGGGGTCATTAAAAAGATAAAGCATCTAAAATTCCT
Source organism: Origma solitaria (assembly GCA_013397895.1). Classification (NCBI taxonomy): domain Eukaryota; kingdom Metazoa; phylum Chordata; class Aves; order Passeriformes; family Acanthizidae; genus Origma; species Origma solitaria. The sequence goes on along the minus strand of VZRL01004687.1, from coordinate 1,145,972 downwards.
TTATTTTTAATATACTTTCTGGATAACAGCTATAAACTTTGCCATGATCACAACTGCAGAGCTTATCTTAGCCCAAATTCAAAGAGCAGTAGGAGCTTTGACCCAGATTTAGGAAAGCATGTGGTTAAGTACATCCTTACACTCAGGAAAGCACTTCATGATGTGAATAAAGGCAGCCACCAATTGATGCTCATTTACACCTTTCTTGAACCAATTTCTTTTAATTTATAACTTAGGACTTTTTCTTCCTCTTCCCTCTGACCACAAATCCAACCAACACAGAAGAAAACAATCTCTTCATTTTCTATGCTAACAGGATACATGAATATCTGAAAATGGCTCTGTGCCAGAAACTACACTTGACAGCTGTTTCAGACCACGGCATAGCTCTCACATTTTCGATGCCTAGTGTTGACAGGGATTACTTAAAAACAACTGTACCAGAAGAAATTGTTCTGCAGGCTATTCCTCAGCAGGGTTTTCGTGAACACAGTAGTTGTCGGAGCAAGTGCTAATTTGTATTTCAAAACAATGATTCCAGTAAATACAGCAAATGCTTTTTCATAATTCACAATTTCAGAATACTTCTTTATCTCTTAAGACCAGTGGTGGAAAGGTAAGTTCAGCTTTCTGAGCATATAAATTTTGCATCCATCATAAAGTGAAGATCACTAACTAGTGTACAAGTCTAGAAGTTTTTCACATACATTTTCAGCATTTCCTCCTTTGAAATAGATAAATTAAAAGTCAATTATTGAGCAGAAGGAGGGAAGGAGGATTTTGTGGTTGTTGTTGTTTTATAGTCTATGTACTTTGCTCCCTATGAAAAAAACCTAACTTCTACCACAGCCACTGCAAGCTAATTTTGACTAATTTGTGGGCAGTAACAGAGTTCACATGCCAAAAATCATCCCTGAAGGGATTTAAATACAGCTGACATACTTCACAGAAAAACAGGAAATGAACTGGTAGTTACTTAACACCTATCAGAACTATTCTGTGGTATCAAACTGGTCACACGAAAAATAGGCCCGAAAAATAGGAAAATCCATACATACCATGCTAAATTTAAAGTTATCTCTGTACCATAGAGACTAGCTTAGAAAAACTATTTATGTCTGAGTAACAGTCAGGAAAAAAGTCTGACAAATATGGAAAAGGTCCTAAAGGTAGTATGGTTGGCTTAGTATTTCATCTGCTGTTGCTGTTTACCAGCTGGACATCCATAAAGGGACAGAGAGGATGAAAATGGCTCTGCGCTTAATGACTGCTCAGATTCACAATAATCAGGTGCTGCTTGGGCTAGACAAGACAGCCGCCCAAGACTATCAGCTGTACTGCTTGACACAAATCCAGTGCATAGCAAAGTAGCCCTCCAGACGCCGGCTCTGCCAGCAGCAGGGACCAGACAGGTGCATTTGAGAGTGTAACTGGATATAACAAACTGATCCAAGCATCAGGAGCTGGGGAAGCCTCGTCTCCAGAACTGCCCTGTGGCTGCAGGAATGGAGGTGACAGTGGCAGACTGTTTGAACGTGTAGGTGGAGAAGAGACAGGGTTTGGTGACTAGCAGCACTGGGCAAATCCCACCCGCAGAATGGCTGTTCACCTCCTCTGAGAAAAGGACAGCAAAGTGGACAGAAGGGCACCACAGCCTGAACTCAACACCAAACCTTTGTACTGTACAGATTTCAGCTCAGTGTGGCAAAGCCCATTCGTAGTCCTAAAAATTAACTTTCAAACTCTCACTCTGTCAGGCTGAAAGGAACAATGATAAACTTTAATCTTAATATGTAATGACCTAAGACCTAAAGGTTCAAAGTTGATTCCACAACAGGTAAGTAATTTTCAACTAGAACTGGAAGGCATCATAAGGAGAGAGGGGAAAAAAATAATCTTTCAGTTGCTTGAACTAGTAAGATAAATTTTTGTTACAATTCTACATGCAGTTACGATTCTAGTTTTGCTGCACTGTGGGACAGGAAACAGGGCTGTGGGGAATGCAGATAATTTAACACCAAGTCATTTCAATGCTAGTCATCTTGACCTACACTCTTCTTGCCTAATTATAAATTTACGAAGGGATCATTAACCCAATGTAACAAAACCAACTTTAACCCGGTTTCTTGGCCGCTCCTAACCATTTTCACCCATTAAGGAGCATTGGGTGCCTGTGTGGAGGTGTCAGGAGAGGGGGCACTGCCTGGCCCCTCAGTCACAATGGTGGTGGCACCTGAGGGGAAGTGTGCAAAGGAAGGGCAAAACACCACAGAGACAGAGACAAGTGGGGGGGAAAAAAGTGAGAGAAACAGTCCTGTGAGCACCTGGGTCAGGGAAGGAGGAAGGGAGGAGGTGCTGCTGGTACTGGAGTAGGGATTGTGCTGCAGCCATAGGGAGGAGAGCACCGTGAGCCCTTTCTAATATATACAATAAATAGAAGAGAATTTAAATAAAGGCTTTGCCATACTGCAGTGTAAAAACATGCATCCATCACAATATGCAAACAGGATTTGTGAAAGAAAGCCCAGCCATTTGGTGTCTTTATTGACCACATATTAGCATTAGCTTTGATTTAGCAAATAAGGTCAGTGGGCAAGCACTTCAGTTTCCTTTACATTAAGCACACCGTGCATCACACCACTACCAAAAGAACCCACTCTTTTCTCTCTTTGGAAACAGCCATTCATTCAATATTATCTATTGATGCTGTAGGCCAGGCTTCCAAAACCAAAGACATCCATTAAAATGAACCCAAGTAAATGAAACCTCAAACATTTAATTACTTCCTATCTGGACCCCCATCACCAAATTCCACTTGGCTGCAATCTGTTTATGGAAAGCTGTGCCTCCAGCATCCCATTCGCAATGCAAGAATAACTCCAGAAACCAAATTAAGCGAGGCCATGCCTTCCTGAAAAAGAAACTGCTCAGGAACATGCAGCATTTGGAGTTACATTTCACAACTATGGAATGGCTTTTCTGAACTAAAAATAATATATATTTTTTTATCGTTCCAACATCCTCCTCCAGCTTTTTATCCACAATTCAATTTGCAAAACTAAAATACATTCATAAATTATCCAGATTTTAATTCACAGAAATTCTTTACAGAATTTTTGATTGCAATCCTTCAGAAATAAAGAAACAAGAAAACATATAAAAAACCCCAGCTGACAGTCTGTCTTAATTGTGTATCTGTATTTTAGAAGTGTGAACATTTCATTTTACCTGAATGAACAGCAGATCAGCAGCAGTTACTATACAAAGTCTTCTTTAATAACGCTTATTTTTCACATTTAAGCACTTTATTTTTATATTGGACCACACTGTTCTCACGCAACTATCCATCTATCTGTACATGCCCAAAAGATTTCTAAATAAAACCTACTAGAAAGTCAATTTGTTCAACTGTTTCATTAGAAAGTGGCTACACATAACAGAAAAGCCATTTGTCTTTTATTAGAGCAGCTAGAAAATACAAATTTAACTTAGAAACAATTAAAAAATGTTCCATTTATTTAATAAACTTTGCATGATACCACAGTCATATCTGAGCACGCGGAATGACTAGTAAATATTCTAAATTAGGCAATGACTCAGTACTTGTTAAACTCAGAAGTTTTGTGTAAGTCTAGTAAAATAACTGCCTTTTACATGTAGACGAGCTGGAATAATTGCATCAAAAAAACCACATGCCACCTCCTCTCTACCACATGGCAATTGACGTTGTCATTATTTTACAAAAACTTCCTTTCTTTAGAGTTTGAAATAATCAAATTTCACAGGTGCTCCTTAAAACAGTATTTGGCTTATAAAATATCAACATGGACATGACTACTGCCTCACATTGTTATAACTGCATGAGATCAACAGTGAATATAGGGCAAACTGCAGGCTTTCTTCTGTGCTTACTTCAGGAGAAGTCAAAAAGTAGATTAATACTTCAGACAGCTCTTTGATAACAGCAAAATATGATCAGGAAGATTTTGCTTTTGTTCTTAAGAACAGAAATGTTCAACTTAAAGGATTCTTTTCAGTACAAGCTTTACCGTTTCCCCACTTACAAAAATCAGTCGTCAAGTTCACAATAGTTACAAACACTGACTTCATCTGAATACATCAGAACATGACACAGACCCCCCTCTAAAAGACGTGCTGAAACATTTGAACAATTTTGGACTCCTTTTGGATTCTGTCCCTGTTCCATTTCTCATATATTCACCAGAAATGGGCTCATCGCCAGAAAAAAACCAAAACCCCATAATCAAAATATAGATCAATACCTTCAATCAAGGTGGTAAACATGGGTGTATTTGTAGGGTAGAGCCTTCTCACAGAAATAAGGAGGCAGCAACAATGCACAACATTTCATATAAACCTCTGATTAAAAGGTGAGTTTTGTGCAGGATAAAATAAATAAAACAGCTCTGATGCACAATATAGGCTTTGTTCTCCCATATGCATGTTGTTTAGTTCCCCCATGGACATGGGGTACAGAGGCCATTCATGCCCTAGCCTCTCTCACTGCTTCTCTGAGCACCACTCACTGATAAGTCCACAAATTCACTGGTTCTAAAGATCCTTTGTGCCTCCAAGGCTGTCAACAGAGAAAGGCAAGACAGAGATCCCCATTAAATTTTTAGTTTATGGCTTTCAATACGACACATTATATTTTACATAAATTCTTCAAAGCCCATCACATACTACAGTTCCAAGACTAAGGAAGTCTCAGAACTCCTGAGAAGCATTTATTAACTGCTGCCCACATTTTGGAGCTAAGGAACAGAGATAGTAACTATCAGGAATATGATTCGAATCACACATGGAGACTGACACTGCCACAAAACACTACAGAAATAAAATATAAGGCTGTGCCAATTCCTTTCCCTTTCAGGTAACCTTGATATGGGAAAAACTACCCCCTCAAAACTCCAAGACTACTGTTAAGAAGGTCTGGTAGACAACTTCCCTATTACCCTGCGAATCTACTGTCTGAATGGAAGTACTGCTTTTCCAGGTTCCAGACTACTTCTAATAAAGCAGTCAGAAAATATGATTAGAAAAATCATATTCATTTGCCTATAACCTGCCTTGAGTTTTCCTACCTACATCTGCTACATGATTTGCATCATTCTGCACAAATTAGGCAAAGTTCAGTCACCTTTTTGCTACCTATATAATTGCACCACTACCACCTGTATCTCCCCAGGTACAGCACTACCTCCACACTGAATACAGACAGACTGCCAGAACTCCATGGATTGAGTATCCAACACCCCCATTAAGGATCTAACTCTTTTGAGTGTGCTTAAAAGGAAGTTTTTACCCAAAGAGATCTCAAATCTAGTGCAAGGTGCGAGCTTCCAAACTTAGGGTCGGGAAAAGACAATACTAATGAATCATAAGGGCAAGGAAAACTTCAAATAAGACACAGCGCTCATGAAAAGTGACATGGGAACACTGTTTTGTTTAAGCATTACCTGTATCCTATTTGTTTCCCTTCTCCAAAGAGCATGGAGGTAAGAACTAAGGATTTGGCCATAACTGAAGGTATTCTGTCTGCTACCTCTGTTGAAGGGTTTCTGTCTCTATTCTGCACTCTATGAATCCAAGCAAGTGTACCAGGCCTAGGACGGCATCCACCCTCCAAGACAGAGAAAAAGGGCTCAAAATGCTCACATCCCTCTCAAAAGGAAAGATTTTCCTATACCACATATGAAGCACAATGACAGTGGTGTACCTTTAAATATTCTTGTGATTAACTGAAAAGCAGCTTGGTTTTTGTTCTGTAGCAGTGAGACTTTAAAAGAGCAAAGAATAAAAAGCAAAACTTGGGATTTTGGAAAGACAATTGGTGTTATGCTGCTTCTTAATTTAACATTTGGAAAAGTATGTTCTTACTACAAAACTGACCACAGGAGAAAGAAAACATAGCTCTCTTTTCCCAAAAATGGTGAAGCACAAGCGATACAGAATGTCCTTTATCTCCGAGCCTGGCTGCTGTGGTCTAGCCACAAGTGACTGGAGCTGGAACTGAAACACTGGCTCCCTTCCCTCCTGGCTGAGGTACATTTAAACACTGAACCACGGTGCAGCTGTAGCTTCCTTGCAATCATCCCTCCCTCAAATAAACAAGGAAAAAAATACTTTGAACTATGGCTTTAGAGTCACCTTTGGGTGTTCAAAGCTACAACAGCATCAACCGCAAACCTTAGATGAGGCAAACTGACAGGCACACCACACAAGAGCTGAACTGTGCTCCCCTAAAGGCTGAGAAAGCACATGCCAGAAAGCCTCTAATTCAGGCAGACAGGATCCCTCTCCGGACACCTTTAAATACATTTACTCACTCTCACTGAATCTACAGAAATCCTGTACATGTGCTTTTACTTCTTTAACACACAGAAAATCTTATTTTAAGCACAGCACGCCCCCTCCTTAGCTTTCTGCAAACCATAGTGACACTGAGGCTAAGCCAAATGCAACTTGTCACCACTTTTTATATAGATTTTTCCCTTTCCACATCTACCAGTAGCTCCATCACACCTCATTTTAATTCACAAAAATTCTACTAATCTCTTCCAAAACAGAAGTTGTATCAGCTATGTTCAGATCATCTACAGCTGCAACAAAAAATGAAGAAAATATACATGCTTTGTAATGTGCAATTAACAGAGTATTCTGTTAAAAACATAAACAAAAGACAATTCATTGGAATGAAACTGGCACCAGACAAATATGTGTCAAAGAAAAAAACCCAAAACAACAAGAATGGGCTAAAACATCAATGCTGAAGGAGATTAATGTTTGGGCTGGTGACAAACTAGAGGGCGCAGACAGACAAATGATGACAGTCTGCAATTCTTCCAATACTCAGATAAAATACATTCAGGTGGTTCCTGAAAACAGTCCATCTTATTTATTGTGCAACAAGAGTTGCAACTTCTCACAAAAATTGTTAAATGTACTCTATGGCAAGATCCTAAATACACTGCCTTTCAAAATAACCCTTGAAGAGCAGTGATCCTGTGGCCTTTATTAGAACAGGAATTGGCACATGATAAATTAAGGGAAAAACTAAGTTATCCAATATTAGCTGGTAATTTTAGAAATCCATATATGAACTTTACAGAGCACATAGCATTATAAAGAGCTTTAGAGTTTAAAACAGATCCAACTGATTTCAGTGACAGCTGAGAGTTCTCAGTATCTCTTCATATCAAACCACAGGAAGTCAACTAACTGATCCATATGGTGATGAATGCACAATACTGGCTATATACAAAATATGTGGTTAATATCCAGCATTACATGAAAAAAAAAAAACCAATCCTCTATAAAAGCCAGCAAGAGAATAAAATTCTCCATAGCATCATTCAATTCCCTTGTAAAAAAAAATCCTTTCCAGCAAACCACAAATTCATCCACTACGTAACTGCTCACTTTGACAGCTTAGTCCCCAACAAAATATGAATGACTTTCCAGAGCCCTACTGTCCTATGGGATATGCAAAACAGGTGACAGGGGGAAACAGGCAGGGGAAACACCACCATCATACAGCTACAGATGAAGATAGGATACACACATACAGTTAATTCTATCAGTTTGTGTTTATACCATTTTAATTATTTCTTTCAGTATTTCTATCGTACATACACACCAGCAGTGAAAGGTATTTTCAGAATTTTTTACTGTATTCTAAAGTAATTTAATAATCACTTACATAAAGTCAAAATTTTCACACAAATCCCACTTATGTGACATTCACAATGCATCTACACAAAAAATACCTTGAAATTGATCCTAAACCAAATTTGTGCCCATCCTGTGCAGTGGATGCTCCCAGGCTTGACACCTGGCAGAGCCCCTGGAAGGAGCAACTAAAACTCACCATAGATCTGGAGAGACTGCCTGTAGCTCCTTCTTCCTCAATTCTGATGCTTCATGCCCTACTTAAGTGTCCGCAAGTAGAGAAAAGTATAGAAAGGAACCCCATTAACCTGAGAAGCAATATCCAGAAAGACTCCCCATTGCAATCTGGAATGCATCTCCCCTTTTGAGAATAAGGTACAACATAGGCTATTTTGGCTAAAGCTACAAGATACTCACATATCCTTTCTTTCAGACTAGGAGGAATTCCCCAACATTTCAAGCAAATCCAGAATTAGCTCAAGCATTTATGCAGCCAAATTGTTTCACATATGCCCAAATAATAGAATTAAATTTCTTCATAACACCAACACTGCCATTCCTTGCTCCACTCTTTTGCCTTTAGAATCTGCTGTTGCATTTCTGGGTAAGAGATAAATAAAAATCTCCTGTCCACTCAACAAGGTGCAGCTACACAATACATCTTCTTCACTTCTTAAGCCAGTTTTGCTGCAACTGCAGGCATACTTTACCCAACAATCACTTCACTGACTGCAGGCATGCAGATGTCAAACTGTGGAGCTGCACTGTAAATCTTTACCACTGAAACAGCACAAAATATGCTGAACACCCAGTGAGTGTGGAAGGATTCAAAACCTCAGCTGATATAAAATTAAAAAGCAGTAACATAGTCACTACTTAGGCCTTGTACTGCCAAAGGACAAGTAGGACCAACTTCTGATCTTTACAGTGACTGCCTGATATCAAGACATCCGCTGGGCAATAGAGACACTTTCATGTATGACACAAACTCCTGAAATTCAGGAGAAACAGCTTAAAGACAATCCTCATACATTGCTCAACTCATACTGAATGTACAGCACACTTGGAATAACTCTGAGAATTAGACAAGCAAGATTTGGTCTCACCTGTCCCATCATCAAGTTGAAACCACTGGAAAGCAAGATACATACCTCGGGGCAACAGAGGCTTTAGGGTTCATGGTTAGTTCAGGACAAAATGCTAAGTTTTAAGGATGACTCAGAACTCTTGACAAACGTAGGAAGGCAGTTCTGAACCATTTATTTGTTCTGTGTTGTGCAGGAGCTAAGTAGAGGCCAGTGCCCTGAACACAACCAGAAGGTCAGTGCTCTGCAGCACCACAGCAATGACAACACATGAACATCTCTTTTCATGGTGAAGTTTCCTTCCTGAGCTACCAGGCTTGAAAGAAAAGGGAAAGAAAAATAATCTCATAGGCAAACACAAGAAAAGTCATTCTCCCAACACTGTAAGCAACATTTGGGGGGAAAAAAAAGTATTACTTTAAGTTTCAAATCCTAACTACTCTTCTCAGCTAATAAACTCCAAAATTATGCACCATATGCAGTTAATGAAATCAAAAGAAAGAAATATGCCTCTTCTTTTTCAGTGCAACCATCTGCAGTAACATTTTTGAGGAATTAAACCAACCCACAGGAAAATTATTATCATGCTTGGTGCAGAAAAGTACCTTAAAACAAAGATGTTGACTGTGCTCAGAAAGTCTTGGGAGATTTTTTGGGGGGGCAGTTCAATCACAACTCCCAGTTAAAGGCACAAGCAAGAGGGAAAAAGGATTCAAAGGAATGAGTAAAGGAATTACTCTCCATTTAATCTGCAGCTCACCTACTACAGTACCGAGCTCACAAAATGGAAGTGACTTACTATACTAACCTACATAAAAGAAAGCTTCCTCTGTTACATGGCATTGAGAATAGAGGTGGAAAAGAACTCAAGAACCTCCAGGAGAACATTATATTCTTCTGTGCAGTTTGGGATTTAACTCAAGAAATCAGCAAGTAACTTGCTCTATACTCTTCCTTAATATACTTCTGAGAAGCAGAGACAGTCATCAGCAGAATCATATAAAATACAAAAACATTCAGCAGGAGGTGGGCTAACTACATTATTTACAAGCAGGAAAACCACAAATGAGCTATTGCAGCTTTCCAGAACAAATACTGATGTAGGATCTGGTTTTGCACTAACTTGCACTTCATTCAGATGTCACTGTTCCATACAAATAAACAAAACAAAAAAAAAATTTTAAAACCCACTACTATTATGTCTTTGATTTTACACAGGTGTGAATGACTGCCCATTATTTCAGATGTCATGTGGTCAGGGTGAAGCCTAATATTTTGTTAATAATTTTTTTCAAGACAGCTCACTTTAAACAGTCAAAGAATTCATTAAAAGTTACTCTTTTCTATCCATGTGCTAATGAAGACAAGACTGGACTAAAACCCCAAATTCCACTTTCCACAGACTAGTAAGAAAACAAACTCATTTTAGCAAGCCAACCATGTCAGAGCACCAATTCACTGGTGACCTTCCCCACCTGACTGTAAAAGAAAGGAGGCAAGTTTCTAAAGTTCTGCTGTACCACATCAAGAACAAGAATCCTAAATCACTGTTGTTTTATGAATATTAAATGTGCAACAGTAGAGCAGAGAAATAGCTATTCCTTCCCCTCATCCAGAAAGTATGCACAAGAGCGGGCTATGGCAGAAGGCCACGGAAGGCAAACTCCAACCCTTGCCATACTTTCTCTGAAGGACTGAGACAGCTCTGATTCCTCTATTCCTGGTATATCATAAATAGCTACCTTGGGACACTTCAAGAACTTTTGCCATTTGAACCTGGCAGAGCAAAAAGACAAATTACAGCAATTTGTACAAAATGTTTCTGCACAAATGGAACACAAAATAAATGCAAATTATAATGAGGCAGCAAAATCACTCAGAAATACCCTTATTAAACAAACTGCCCCATAAATAACTTCTGATGCAATGCATTAGATACTACCTAAATTATACCGTGCCTCAGAAATAGTTGCTATCTGCAAAGTAATAGCTCATGAATAGTTCTTGAATTTTTCTTTTGCAGTACTATATAAAAAAGAAAAACTTCACAGTTCTCCTCTGGTATGTCATGACTAAGTTGCTGTAAAAACAGACTGACCACTAACCAACAACCTCTGGGCACCCTACAGAATGTCCTCTGAAGTTCTTAAGCAGTAAACACCAAAATGAAGTTAACGAAAAATGCAAGTATCCATTTGTGATGGAAAGTTGAGTTTTACTTAGCACATTTGCTTTAAAATCAATTCCTCACAGGGCACTTCAGAGTCCCAGTGGAAAGAGGCAGGAAGCAGATACTCAGAAGCACCAGACAGAAAAAAAGGAGAGGTCGGAAGGGGGAATTTCCTGATCCACAGAAGTGACAGTATTATGAAACTGCCTACTTATACTGTCTTTTTAACCTTAACTGATTATTAAGTACAAGGTTTTAAGAAAACCTGCCTCAACCTTCAGTTAAAACTTTTTTGAGCAATAACTATGCAGATACAGCTTTCCAGGAGTTAATTTCCAGCATTAGCTGAAGATTATAATCAAAGAGTTTCTAGTTATCTCTGTTAATATCACATTTGCCTTCCCAAAAGCATACAAAGTTTCATGGGAAAAGTTTCTAAAGTTCCTAGTGTAGTAATGATCTGAATTTTGCAGCCTGACAGTTACCTGCTCCAACATGACAACCATCAGCATTCCTCAAAGTCCACTCAAGCTAAACCCTAACATGTAGCAGGAGCCAGTGCAGATCTATTCCATAAATAGGAAGTATGAGACAACATTTAAAGGTATGCACTTTAGTTTATGTAAGACATTAAAAACACTCCAGGAAAACTTTTCTGAAATGCCAGTAGCATGCATATCACAGAGCTGCAGGAAAGATTTTGAAAAGGTGAGGTACAAACCACCGCATGAGTTAAACAAAGATTAATTTTTATGGAGGTCCAAGTTCAACACACATAAACAGCTATTCAAAACACCATTCTGGCAAGCATCCACCTGAGTACTGCAGAAAAGAGCACTTCCCTTCTGCGAAATAAACAATTGCCACTGCTTCAAGTTGTACAATGCTAAAGGTACAGGAGAAGGAGGAAAGAGGACATCACAGCAACAAGATCACAGAAATAAGATTAGAAACGGTACCCAAACAGTATGCTGGAAATTTAAGCAAATAAATAGAGCACTTAAATACACAGAATTTACAAGCCACCCACACCTTCAGGAATTTCCACTGCAAACATTTCAAAAAATGTTGAAGAAATAAAAATTAAATTGGAAGAAACACAAACATAAACCTGGATTCTAGAAACTGCTTTTCCACTGAATTTTTAAATGGATTTCACAAATCACAGCTCTGCCTCCATTTCTTTGCAGAGATATTTAAGATGCTAATAACCACATACTTTTCTCAAATAGGTTTTCAAGGTAATATATACAAGTACCCAGTATTATTGTAAATTACTTTCTCACCAGGAAAGTAATTGAAAGGAAAAACAGAAGTACGTTTACAACTCTCCCAACCTGGAAACAAATACACAGTTTAGTATACCACAAAAACATGAACCAAAATAAAATATTCTCTCTTGATATCTAGAAAAAGATACAGTAATTGAAGTCTAGTTTTAAATACTTAACCAGTCAATGCCCTCAAATGGCTTGGCTTTCTTTAAAAGTTCAGCAGCAAACATGAACTGCTTTAATATCATGAGGTTATCAGTGAATTAAGATCATGCTTATCTCCATTAAATGAGAGCAGAATTAGGCTCAGAAATGCCGCCTTCTTCCTACCAGACAGACATCACAATTTTGGCTCACAGCTGTTAAGTCAACATCTACTGCGTGATGAATCCATCCTCATTCAGATGTCTAAACTTTCTGAAATCTTGACACACCACCTGAGAAATGGCCTTTCAGTGGAGAGGCTGTTTTCCTCTCAAAGAGAAGAAAGCAGCAGGGAAAATAACACCTAAGTCTTTAAGTGCCAGGCATAGAAAAATATGGTATGATAAAGACACTAAGGCCAAGAGAAAGAAGAGAATCTGGGCTTATTTGTTCAGGCCTATGTTGAAATTTGAGTCTAAAAATGTCATCAAGCAGCACACTTACAGACTTCAAATATTTATGTCTGATGGTAATACTCTGAGAAGGGACATCAGGTAGTAGCAAAGCAGTTCTTCTGCACTGCTGTTTTACAAACACACACACACACACACACACACAAAGGAGCCCAAGCCCCTGTGATAGGTTAATTACGCTTAATTCAAACATGCAGTTTGATCCTGCTTCTCTTGAAGCTAGTGAAAATTCTGCCACAAGCTTTTGGGGGGATGGTGGTGGGGGTGTTATTGAGAACAATGATTGGCATACCAAGAAGAAATTATTGTAGCTTCACCAAAATTACTTCATTTACCATCTTCCATCTCCTGCAAATTTCCTCTGATGCTTCCCATAGGAAATGGATTTGTACCCCTGACGCTGGAACCATGTTAAGAATGACCTTTGCACCTTGTCACTGTAAGAGCACGTGATTTCCCATGCCAGGGAATACAGAAACAGCTGGAGAAGGTGTGTCTGAGAGAAACTGAAAACTTAAAGTAAAAGCAGCAACAAACAATAGCCTAATGTTAGCAAAAGTGCCATGTCAACCTGTCAATCACAAAGGTTTCTTTACTGCTTTAAGAATCAGTGGGATAACATCAAAACTGCTAAAGAAAATACTTGCCCCAAACATGTGAATTAATTTGACCCAACCAGACCTGACAGTGACATATTAGAGAAAATTGTTTCCTTAAACTGGAAAAATAAAAAAATAAAAAACCAGGAAATCCCCAAAAGATGGAACCCCTCTCTCCCTCTCTGAAGTAAAAGACACAAGAGAAGAAACTTTCTTTTAGAGACAGAGCAACATATGCTTAATGCCTAGGTTTTAAAGTGTAAAATTTCATTTTGCTGATCACAAGCTCTCATCACAAAGAATTATCAATAACCATTCTACTTCCTAATTAAGGTAGATGGAGAAAAAAACTCACAATGCCACATGGAATAAAATTACACAAGTTTTGAATAATCATATGACAGACGTCAACAGAAGATTTTAGTGCCACAAATTCAGCCTTGTTAAGAGCTGAATGTATTGAGGCTTTAGAACCAGTCAATGGGCAGCAACATACCATGTAGATTTTGGGGTGTTTAAGAAACTTTTCTAATTATAACTATGCTCATACACATGGTTAAATACATTTACTAACAACATGAACTACATGATCAAGATAAAGAAAAAAATTTTAGACTGCTTTGTTTCCTTATCAAGAAAACTTAATGGTGAAATTAAAGCAAATTCTTAAGCACTCATATCAAGACTTTATTGGAAGAGATTCCCTCCTATTGTTAGTGCCAAGGATCACAAAGTGAATGCAATATTGCCAGTAAATAATACAAATTCCATTAAATTATCTTAGCTTTGGAGAAAAAGAATGTAAAAAAAATCAAGAAGAGTGTAGCTAGACAGCAAGTCATCAACTCCTTGCCCCTGCTGCATGCTTTTTCCTCTCCCATAAAGTTTAAGCACTAGGCTACTACTGATGATATCAGATGACTTCACTGCTAAATCAGCCAGGAAGAGACTTTTCAGGTGTTACCATGAGCTCCGGCAGCATATATTCAACAGGGTATCTGCATGGATACTCACTGAAGTAGCTAAGAAGCTATTCCACCAAAAGCAACTGGTTCCCAGATCATCATCTCTGAAGTCAAAGTGTTACTCAAGGACAAAGCTAACCAACAAATATCAAGTTAAAGAAGTAATACACACCAACTGTGGTAACACACATTGCATACCATTTTCTCTTGGTAACCTTAACTCTATTTAGAGTTTGCATTTTCAGAGTATGAATTATCATCAATGGAGATAAAAAGTCATTCCTTATTTTCAGAAAAACTAGTAACATACTAAAGCATAGAGTGTATTTTTTAGCCAGCCTACTTAAATTCACAAAAACCCATTTGACTAATTTAATTTCAAAAGTTAAATTTTGACTTTTATAAAGATGCATAAATTTAGAAATACATCTTTTGCTAGCCAGAAGTGGCTGCTAGATGTGAAGGTGAAAATAGTCAATACTGGAGGTGGAATGACACAACAGCAAAATAATAATGGTTTTCTCTGCAAATTTCTGTTTGCATAAGAAGCAGCTTCTATAACTTCGTCTAACATGTCAGTTCAGAGAGAAAACAAGGCTCTTTTGTGTCAGTCCCTATCAAAATTATAAAAGGATCTTTCTAAATAATCACAAAATAGTACATGATGTGTTTTCTAAAAGTTGGGGGAAATAGAACAAAACTATTCCAAGTGCGCTAACATAAGAATCCTTGTCTTTCAGTTACAAAGTATACAAGAAAAACTTTGTAAAGACACTGAGTGATACTATGCCAAATACCACAAAACACACAAATACAGCAACACTTTCTTTTTGCAAGGAATTACCATCATCAAAATCAGACAGTTATTTTGAAGATCCTTTTTCACGATTAGAAATTTTCTCACTGCAAAAAGAATAGTTTTGGAAACTGGTATGGAAACAAATAAGGCACAGTGAATTTCTACACCAAATATCCATCAGAAGAAGCTGGTAGCCTCAAAATTTATTTCAAAATTGTAGCTCCCTTGTATGCTAGAGTAAACCTGAAAGGCAAGCAGCCTGGAGCACAGGACTTGCAGTAGGTGAAGCCACGCAAGTCTGGGCTCTCACAGTCCTAGCCTCTTTCTTTTATACAAACACTACTGCTGTATCTTCACAGAACCATATTGACAGATTTCAACATGCTTTTGCAGGTTGGTTTTCAACTGGATTGTGTCCCTCTGCCACGTAAGAAGCAGCAAAACAAAGATCAGTGGATTTAGCTGGCCTTAAGACACCGTCAAGCCAGCCCCCACCCAAGATAAAACCAGTGAGCGGCAATCACAATCCTGACTTCTATTTCCTCCTCCTCCTCCTCTCGTTACTATGTGTCCTGCAAAACATTCAGACAACACAGTGCTTTATTTACAAAAGGCAGCGTGGTAAAGGTGAAAGAACTTTAATGAGCAAGAGCAGGAAATACCTTGGGACTGTGGTGTCCCCACAGCACGAATGACATTTTATTAAACTACTGTGCAGACAACCGTACTTGCCACCCCTCCTATCACTTTTTTATTTTAGTTTCAGGTATTAAAATGATAAAGCTAAGCTCTCACTTAAATATTGTCTTATTTAGACTACAGGAGTAAAAAAGATCACAACTTCTTACTCATAGCCAGAACAAACAGCCCAAGGCTCCAATTCTACAAAGGCTAACAAGGTAAAATGATTAATGATAGTAAATCAGTTGATCTAATAAGAAATATACAGGGTGTTTACAGGAAACACTGTATGGATGCACCTGTGGGTAAGGCCTGTGTGTATTTTTCACACAGGTGACAACTTTTGGCTACCATTCTCCACACAGAATCTCTGTATTATTAATCTGGCCAACAAAATCATGAAAGCTTGGGGAAGACTAGCAAAAAACAAAGAAAAAAACCAATCCAAATCCAGAAACCAAGATTCTGACCATAAGAATATCAGACTGACACATGGATATCCACACCACATTAGAAACAGAACCTGAGATTTAGATGGGATGAAAAGCAACAGAATGGAAGCAAAGAGGAAGTGCATGAGGCCTCAGTTTAGAAGGTAAATTGCTTTGGAATAACATTGTCTATGAAAAACCACAGGGAAAGGAAAGGAGGAAGGACACAGAAAAGGAGATCTGTGGGCCCTTCATCACATCCTCCTCCAAGCCTCGAATTCTGAGACTGAAAGGAAACTGAATAAAAGACCAAGGAAGCACTGCTGTTCTAATCTCACAACATTTGAAGGAAACGTAACATCTACAAATGCTTTTTCCTCTCCCACTTGGAACAGCACACTAAACTCACTTTTCTTTCTACAGAAAATCTACCCTACATTTCCACTAAATTGCTGAACAAAATATATTCTTTTTTCCTCAAAATGGCCGACAAAAATACTGCAGGTCATAACATCTACAAGATGCTCATGAAAAGCTTTTCAAAACGTTGCCAAGAGAAGGTGCGCTAAGAACTTGATCCCAAAGAATAAAAGAAATCTGCAATATTGTGTAACAAAACTAATTTAAATCAAACTGGAAGTCTGGATACGGATAAGGAAGAATTATGAAACACAAAGTCATAGGAGTCTGGATATACCCCATGTGGATTTTATCCATAGTGACCGCTAGTAAACCTAATTAGGCTGTATTACTAGAAATAAAGCAAACTGACCTGTCTGAATAGAAGATTTTTGCAGTTATTATTAAGCCTAATGTCATGTTTAAACTATTTGAAATAAAAATCTTGTCGTTAACAAAAGATTGCACATGACTGACCTAAATCACTTGCATTTTTTAAAGATTTTGGTCCACATTAGTGGCATTCCCAAGCTTAATGAGGATTTTAGAAAAATAACGTGTTGAGGTAAGTTAGACCAGAGCAGAACAAAATATTCCAGTTGTTCAGCCAGAAAAAGAAAATCAAATTAAACAAGTACAAATGCTTATGGAAGGAATGCCTGCTTTGCCAAAAGATAAAACTTAAAGAGTCTAGAAACTGGCCATTTCTTTCAGTTCTGCCTCAGCTATCCACTGTAGCTTTTTTAGTCAGGTTTTAGACCTTGGCAGCAAGATCTAATTGCTTCTGGAAGTTTTCTGCACAAATGGAGATCGTAAATTTTTTACAGGATAAAAGCAATTAGGGATGCTAAGAATAGGTTAATATTTTTCAAAGACACATCCAGGATAATTTATTACAGTTCACTTTCAGAAAATAATATGGGGAAAATGATTTCCAGTATAGTAGCCAGTATCCACTTTGTATCTGGAAATACTGTATTTGCAATTTATTTCCAATAAAATTTCAAAACAACACTGGACTCTCCAGCCACAGGTACGACTCAGTAGTGAAAGAACTCTTATTTGTGGCTGCTATTCAGGATCCAAACACCGATCTATGGGTATAAGGCAGAGCTTCCAAAACAAAGGTAGCTTCTATCCATCTTTGTAAAAAAGGAATATATATATATATCTATTACATATATACCAAAGAATTTAACTATATTGGGCCAAATAAGTTCATTGCTCTTAGAGCACAATATCCTTACTTTAGTCTACTGTGATACAGTAATATGCCGCGGGTTATAAAAAAAAATACATCAGTAAAGTCCAGGAGAGGAGGGCCAAAAGACAAGGAAGGAGTTTAATCAGGTACATACATGCACAGCATCATATCCTACACAGAGGTTAAAAATTCAAACACACCTTCAGCAGTACATTTTACAGTTATGATCATACCGTAAAAAAACCATTGGATTAACCCTTAAACATGAAATGCCCTAGTAACAGGGAATTTATTGTGTTGTCATGAGGTTTATAATGCCCACTGAGCAGACTAACTCATATAATTGTATTTCTCCATTTGTCCCCATTAGACCAAAGCAAGCGAGGAATTTCTGTACAGAATAAAGGCATTTCTAAAATTCCTGGAAACTAAGTATTAGTTAGCTTTCTATCTAAGCAAGCTGTACTCCTTTGCAACAAATAACACATTACTGACAGAAGTCAGTCAACCTGAAGACACATATCCCAAATATGCCCCAAAACAGGCAGCCTTGGAGTACTTCCAAACTTCCCCTGCCCAAAAGAACAAAAACAGCCCAAAAGAACACCCTTTAAACTTATTTCTACTTAAAATTAAGTGGTTTTTTAAAAACTGGTGTAATATAAATGTGTTAACAAACAAACACGTTACAACAGGTTAATGCCTCACTCTACTGGAAACTAATGCAAAACACATAGAATTAACTGGACAGACTCACAGCTCGTTTGATCACAACAGAACTATTGACAAACTTACAGTAATTAGTTTCCTGTGCGCAAGAAAAGAATCAAAACCGAAATAAATGTGGGGGGGGGGGGAAAAATCACAATTTAAAAGGTACAGAACTTAAACACAGAGCTACGTAACACTAAAGCCGGCATGGGCAACCATTCTTCTATTTATCTTCCTGCAAATACTGTTTCCTTCTTTTTCAAGTAATTTGGTGTGGAACTGCATCTGTATAAAAGGTGTTTACACAGTATTCTGAAACATGGAGATTTGAAGGTCGTTTCTATTTGAGAGCACTGAAGAACCTTCTTCTTTCACCCTAATCAATAAAAAGCATTTAATTGTTGGCTGCAGCTGTGTAACAGAAACAACGGATTACATAAAAAAAGCAGTAAAGTGTTATTGTAAACAATGTCAGAAATTTATGTGTCAAGAATGCCACAATGTCTTCTACATTGATAGAGCCCCATCATTACATATGGTTCAGCTGCAAAAAATGAAACTACTCACATTTAAAATGAGGCATATGCTTAAGCACACTAAATGGCACAGGAGGAACTGAATAACTGGTTTTGCTTATGTCAGACCAAGAGGTATTCCCATTTTTATGAATAGAATAAAAAGAAGTTGATACCTTTTAAAATGCAATTTTAAAAATAAAAATAGTATTTCTGATGGGTTAGATAGCACTAAGATTGGAAAGTACTGAGCACCAAAGTCTACTTTAAAAAAAACCAAACCAACAAAACTTAAAGAAGTTGAGTGCGAAGTCTTTTCTACTGTCTGCTCAGAACAGAACCTAAATGAAGGATTGTTTTTTAACAGTCTGTTTTAAAAACAAAATATAACTGAATCAAACTCCTAGCGGAAAATGGCTGTGATTTTGTTCAGTACCTGTATAGAGATGAATAACAAAGATGTGGTGAAGAAGACTAGAGACGAGATTTTGTTTTCGTTACTAATATCCAAAAACAAACCTAGCTCAAAAAGAGCCATACAATTTTTTCTTAAGGAAAACCATGAGAGAGATCATCAGAAGGAAAACACAGACAGACAACTTCTCCACAACTCTGTCTTGAAAAATTGGTTGTATGGTGACAGACCCATTTTCAATATCCAGAACAGATGCTACATATCTGAATAACAGAAGTATGAGACCAGTGATGACAGTCTTGTGTATGACCATATCAGTACTGCATAAACACCACACATTTCAGTTCTATTAGAGATGAAATGAGAACAATTGAATCCATCTTGCAAAGCTTTCTTTGGTAGGAAAACACCTAAAACCAAACAAAAACCCAAAACCAAACAAAAACAACAACAACAAACTAAACAAAACCAAACAAACAAAAATTTTGCTACAGGACAGTTTACATTTTTCTAATGAAAGCATAGATTTAATCAAGTCACTGACCTCACCATGGTATTGGTGGTGCCCTCCATCTTCCCTCACTTTCATCTCCACACATTTTGAGGTTTATTCTACTATTCTTTCAATACATCCTAAATAACATTGTTCGAGTTTCTTTTTAAAAGAAACTCAAACTGGAGCCATTAAAAAGGAAGTTTCCCCAGAACAAAAACATCTCCAAAACCTTCTTTTCATCACTATATTTCTCTTTCAAGTTCACCTTATCAGCCTTCATTACCTCCCTAACACTCTTGCGTCAGCGGGGCAACTCACACACAAGTAGAAAAGAAAAAGCAAAGTGCTTGGAATTCTCAACAGCTTTTTCTGGTAAGCTCCAGTTGCTATAATTAGACAAGCCCTTTTCTAAATCACAAATACAACTATCAATAGAGATAACAATGAAAACTAGCATCAAATACATAGAACAAGCCAAATCTAAATGTTCCAGTTTCTTCCTATTATCTCAAAATGTGCCCTGATTTAACCCTCAGAATGCAAATACAATGGGTGTTTCCATGGCCGTCTTAGCATATAACATACCTATGTAATATAAACAACAAAATCAAATCATCTACTTCACAAGTCACAAAACTAATACGGTAAAGAACGAAGGAATACAATTGTTTTCACTTAAAGCCCACACAAGGATTTTAGAAGCAAAGCAGATTCTGAATCACAAAAAAATTAATCTGACACTTGTAACCAGTCTATTGTCATTTCAAGTACCAAAAAAGACTGAAATCCTACAAAAATCTAAAACTCAGCTTCACATTGTAGAGACCTTACTTTCTCCACTTGCTGAGTTAAGCTTGCATTATCAAACCAAAAAACGAACAATTAGTTTGGACCTCAATTCTTTTACCCACATTCATTTTTTAAGTAAGTTATAGTTCTAGATTACAAATTCATAAAGTAGTCCTAAAAGATCTAAGTACTAGAACATGAAGCTTCTTAGTTCCTCTAAATATAGCAGCAGTCACATGGCTGTCATTAAGACATTAGCTTTTCCATGGTAGAATACCTCCTAAACCTTTCCCCCAAAAAGTCAGACTGTGGTTCAGTCTTACATGAAATACAGCAGGTAACTTCTCAGGCCTAGAACAGTCTGTATAAAAATACACATCCACGAATGCAATCCCAGTGCAAATCCTCCACAAAACCAAACAGTAGCACCTCAAAACTTCACTGCTGAAAAGCAAGAAAAAATTACTTGCTGCTCAACAGGAGTCTGTGATCACTGAAGAGCTGTTTATTAGCTTTTTCTTAAAAATAATGGACTATATAAATAAATCTTATTTACATCTAGAAAGAATAATTAATTTTTTTTAAAAGGCAGTTTAAGCTTAAGATGAAAATCAGTCAATGAGTAAATTTGTACTTTGCATTTTGTAAACACACAACCATACAAGTTCATACCATTCCCTCACCAGTTCCAAGACATCCAGATTACACTCTCCATAGTAATCAAGCAAATCTGTGGATGTTTGGCAGGAACCCACAAAATGCCAGAATTCAAGTGACATCCACCAACAGATGTACCAGGCAGCAAGTTTTATTTCACTAATGGGAAAAATAAATGAATACACGCTATTTTATATGGTACATACAAAACCAAGAGCGCTTCACATGCCGCAGCTTTCAGAACTCCCTGGTGTAAAACTGGTGCTATTTTTCCTGCTGTTCAAATAGAGAAGCTGAAAAAAACTGAGCTGAGAGCACTTTAACACTGAGTCCTTTAGAGAGGTGGGGGCAGAGTCCATGATTTCTGGCTGCCAGCCTGAAACTTCTGCCACTACTCAGCACATCTCTGACTTTAAAACCACATATAACCTCTTTCTAACCAACCACTTCCATTGTTTCCCCTTCTGGGAAGAGAGATTCGAGAGGTCACTATTATATCAAAGCACAGGGTACTCTCAGTAATTTCACTGCACCAGAGCACTGGAGGGTACTGGACCTCTAAAAGAGCCTGATTTTGCCAACCCCCTGATCTCAACAGGAATGCCAGAGACCGCTAGATTCACTAGGAGGGCTGGCCCTGAGAAGAGACACGCCTGGGAGTGTTTGCAGGATAAAGACATCATTCACACAGACAATTCCACTGGCAGGTATCAGCGACTGCTGGCTCATCCATGTCACCTCACAAACCCTCCTGAAAAAGCTCCCAGGGCAGAAGTCTGGACAGCAGAGCTGGGAGCAGAGAACCACAGCAACTCAGCCCTGGAAATGGGGGCAACTGGTCCTCTTAAGAGTCCTGTTAAAGCACAGCTGGAGCATCAGAGTGGAAAAATAGCAGGAAAAATAGGCCAGCAAGAAACCTTATTCCAGTTCAGCCTTTCCAAAACAGTGTATTATTTCCATCAGCAGACTGGAATGCTTATTACAGAAATCTTCAGGTACTGTCAGAGCCTTGCAATGATGCATTTACCCATCAACCAGCCACCACTGAACACACCAGCACTCAATATGATGGGTCATAAACACACTGTTGCTCTGATCATCTAGATATGGTTAACTTGGTTATTATTATTATTATCATTATTTACAGGGTATCAGCTGGCTAGATCCACTGCAGACTACACTAAGTTCCTGCATAGAAAATACTCTTGGAGCCATCACATTTTCCCAGTCTTTCACAGCTTCTGTATGCCAGTGACAGTTTTAGAGAGAAGATTCTTCAGAAGTACTTTTAATTACTACTTCCTCCTTAACTAGAATGCATTAATTATAGCCTGTTCCTCCAGATAATAAGAAAACAAAAAACAGTGCAATATGAACACTACAAGAAACTTAATTACTGTGTCAGATGTCCTTTAGATGTCAGTATGACTACAGAGAGGAGCAGGAAAATAAAACACACACATATCAGCCTCAAGTTGTTAGATCAGTTATCAAAACAATGTCTTTCCTCAGCAATTTCATTTTGAAGAGCTCAACCACCTAATTAATCAAATGCCGTGTTTCAAAAATCAGCCTTTTTTAATAAGGGAGGCTTGCTGATGTATTTATTACAAAACAAATGTGACAAATGGTTCTGTATGCAAATACAGAAGTGCAGCATGACTTTGAAGTTTGAAGGTCAGATACAGTAACCATTCTCATCAAGGTTCCTATGTCAGACTGCATCTTCTGGTTTACATCTGAGTTGAGGAGGAAGACAGAATTAAAAAGAAAAAAAATAGAGTCAACCAGTTCTGTGACAACTTAAGAAGAACTGGAACACTACCATTCACCTGCTTTCCTTTAAAAATCTACTAATACCCTATCTCTCACAAAATGAATAAAGAAAATGAAAAATGTGCCAGGGACACAAAGAGTTTCATTCTGCTTTTCACCTTTGATTTTCCTGATGAAAAAAAAAAATCTACTTAAGTCAGCAATGATTTTATATTAAAGAGGAGAATGTCATCTCCATTTTCACTGATGTTTCAAACCCTTATCGTTTCAGAGAGCTGAAGGATTTTCTTGTTGATCAACATGTTTTATTTTAAAGCAGTATAGACTCAACTGCAGAAGCAAATCAGAGGACTGTGCACTGCTGCTTTTTCAGGCATCAGAGAATTTATCCCTCACCATTCCATATTCCCAACAACTTTAGGATACAAAACTCAACAGCTGGGCCTGAAGGCAAACAAATATGCTTCAAGTACAAGAGTCTGATCCACGCAAAAAAAGAAAAATAAAAAATATAAAGTATGTTTAACATGCATACCTCAAAGACAGCCAATATGGATTTATTTTTAGCACCACCACCACATTTAAATACAGTAAAACTGATAACACTTCCCAGTAAAATACTGAGTTATAAACAATCCCCTCTCACACATAAATAACAGAGGCATTATCCAAAGCAGACAGGAATATGGACGGATGTACACAAAATAAACACATTCAAACTTACCCCACTCCAGATACTCAAGGATGTTCTTCTCTCTTCTCAGAGGGGAATTATTACATTCATCATAAAGGCAGATGAGTATATCCAGCAAGGTTTCCACACTGAAGCATTGCCCATTAGTCTGTGTTGGCCCATCCAAAATAAACTGCTCCAACTGCTTCAAACGCACTTCTCCAGACATGGTTGTTTCAGTTTGCATTGGGGTTTCTTTTTTAATGATTATTATTACTTTGTCAGAAAAACAACAAAAAAAAACTTTTGAGGGTTTTGTTGTTTAAAAAGAAGTCAACAGTATTTTTAACAAGTGTCAAACTGTGGCGGTCCTTAATTGCCAGCCCACCTCGGTGTTCCCAGCCTGAAACTAAACCCTTGGAGTTTCAGACACACACATATAGTGTGGATATCTGTATATGCATGACTTCTAATAGAAGAAAATAGTTATCCTAAGAAAAAAATTAATAGGCTTAGTAAGAAGCAGGGGAAAAAATACACATAGGCATCCCTGATGCCTTAATAATAATAATTGCACTCAAATTCAACTGAGACTGCCTGACACCGATTTCACCGTGCGTGCACAGGCACACGCACTTATATATTTAAGAAGGTCTTCTCCTTCATTCCCAATGCAGATCATGCAGCGCGATCCTGCGAGGAGCCCCGCCGCAGCACCACGGGCTAACAGCCCCTCCGGTTCCGCTTCCCAGGACGGATGGGAAGGGAAAACCAGATGTATTTACGTATTTATATAAGCGAAAGGCAGCAGAAACGAGGGCGCACNCCCCCCGCCGCCTCCCCCGGCCCCGGCAGCGCCTCCGCGGCCACCGCGGGGTGGGGCGCAGCCCCCCCTCCTCAGGGCGCAGCCACGTCCTGCCCCGGGCAGCCTTTCCCTTCCTCCTCCTTCTCCTTACCGAGTCTCCTTTTAAGGCTTTTCAGTGATTCCAAAAAACTAAAGTCTTCATCGTCGCCCCCTTCTCCTCCGCTGCGCCAAAGGGCGGCGGGCGGGACGCGCGCCCCGACACACCGGCAAAAGCGCTCCGAGCCCTGTCAAATCCTTCCCATGGCTGCGGCGGCTGCTGCTGCTGCTGCTGCTGCCGGGGCGGC
>VZRL01004687.1:1002386-1120849 GCA_013397895.1 Origma solitaria | reverse complement strand
CTCCTCCTCCCGGTGCGCGTCCTGGGGCGGAGGGAAAGCGCCGGCGTCCCCGCTCCGACCGGACGCTGCGGGCCGGGAGGCCCTGACGACGGCGGCGGCGGTGGCTTCACTCCCGGCGGCGCGATGGTGTCCCGGCTTCGCCCCCCCGGGCAAAGGGCATCCTCGGGCGGTGCGTGTGCGGGGTGTGTGTGTGTGCGTGCGCGGAGCGGCGGGGAGGGGTAGCGGCGGCGCCCTCCCTCCCCGGCTCGCTCCCTCCCTCCCTCGGCTTNCAGCAGCCCAACATGGCGGCCGCGGCGGTGGGGCGCCGCCGCCGAGAGCCGCCGCAGCGCGGGGAGCCGAGCCCGGGACCGCCGCTACTGATGGGATTGAGGGGAGGAGGGGATGCTGCAGCAGGGAATGCAGGGATACGGGCGGACCCAGGGATACGGGAGGGAGAGAGGGCGGGAGTGGGGAGGCCGCAGCGCCGCTCCCCACAGGCTGCGGCCGCCCGGGCTGGGCTATCCCGGGCGGACCCGCCCGTCCGGCCGGGGATCC
Source organism: Origma solitaria (assembly GCA_013397895.1). Classification (NCBI taxonomy): domain Eukaryota; kingdom Metazoa; phylum Chordata; class Aves; order Passeriformes; family Acanthizidae; genus Origma; species Origma solitaria. The sequence continues at coordinate 1,120,315 of VZRL01004687.1, read as the reverse complement.
CTCCGGGCTGTGCCCCGAGCTGAGGGGAGCGGCCGCCGCCGTTGCCCGGCCCGGTTCCGCTCAGCCGCCTCCCCGGCAATAAGGCCTTTGATTAAAAGTCCCGGCCTGGTTGGGAGGGCGGGCAGGGGGAGCGGCGGCTGCCTGCTCTTCCGAGGGGATGTGCCGAGCTCCAGGTGTGAACGCAGACTCTGGCTGCCTCACACTTCGGGGGCTGAAAGCGTGACAGAAAACGAATCGGCTCGTGGCGGTTCTGTCGCCACTGGCGAAGCGCTTCCCCTCATCGAGGAGCCCTCCGTGCCACCCCAGCACATGCCAGGGAAACAGGCTCGTTTCGTGGGCATTTCAAACCCATCTCAAAGAGCTGAAGGACATTTTTGTTGATCAACGTGTTTTATTTAAGGTAGTATAGACTCAACTGCAGAAGCACACCAGAGGATTTTGCACTGATCGCTTTGCAGGGCCGCCCGTGGGGTGGAAAATGGCAGCTGCCCGCCCACATACGGTGGGAGCTCTCCTGGCCAAAGGTGTCAGGGATGCGCTGTGGTGCTCAGGCTGCCCAGAGGGTTGAATGTCATCTCGAAGTCAGCGTGTAACTTCAGTTCATCCTTCCTCAGAAGTCAGGTGAAAGTGGAGGAAGGCCATACAGCCCCAAAGGTCACCAGCCATAGATGAAGTTCAGCATTCTCCTAAAGCCCACCAGGTCCTGTGTCTTCTGGAGCTCCAGGGAAGGAAACAGCTCAGGCATCTGCTTCCTCAGTTCAGTAGCTAACAGAAGACCCTCAACTGGGTTTTGCCATAACAAGCATCTCTATAACACTTTTTTTTTTTTAAACTGACCTTTTTACCAGCTGATCTAAAACATCAACAGTCTTACATACCCATTAAGATATAATAACCAATATGATTGAGTTAAAGTCCCAAATGTTTGATCAGAATCACTCAGCTGTATATAAAGCCATTGGTGCGAAGCTAGAGAGGACAGTGACTCCCACCCTGTCCATGCAGAATGACAGAGCAGACTCTTGGAGAATGAAGAAACGTGCAGAGAATTTAATTTTAAGAGCTTTTTACACAAAACCCCTCCAAGAAATGTTGGAAGCTACTATAACTGTAAGTGAGCTTGTGATGGGTAGACAGTAGGATTAAACTGAGAGGATGAGAAGAAGGAAAGGGTTTCTCTCCCATGCTGGGGTACACCCTTGGTATGACAAGGGCCCTGTGCCAGTATCTGGGTGCTGCTGGTTCTTGTCTGCTACAGTCACAGCAGTGCCTCTGTGGTAGGAGCCTGCTCCAAAGCTGTGGCACACAGGCAGTTTTACAGGGAGAGTAAGGCATTTCCTGCTGGCTCTCCACTGAACTTGTGGAAATTGGGATTGAAGCTGGGGGTGGGGGATGCCTGATGACAGCAATAAAAATAAATTGCTATTGCAGGGGTAGGTGGCCCAGATCAGATAGCACTTCCTATAGGGGTTGGAGACACGTCATCCAAGTTCATCCTCAGCGCAGATTAACCATTAATAGGGTTGCAGAGGGAAAACAGAGAAGGCTAAGAGTTAAAGGGATGTTAGCTCCTTGGACTTCAACACTGTTTGGTAGGGAAGTGAACTGAAGAACCAATGCCAGAGATATGATGGGTGTGGATATTTCGCTTATTTACTTAGGTTACTGTGTTTTCCTCAGCCAATTATAAAGTCTTTCCTTGTTTTAATTGCAGTCCAAGTGTTTGCAAACAAAGAAAGATACCCAGCAAAGGCAGTCACTTTCCCCATATTTCTGGTTTTAAAACTGAACCCTTGTTTCTGCTGGCATCACTATGTAGAAGTTGCACATCAAGCCAGTTCTTCTCAGTGTTCTTTTCAGCTCAAGTGAGGCTACAAATAAAACCATGAAAGCTGCAGTTGAACACAAAAGCCAGGAATTATTTGTTTTCTCCTTGTTTTATAGCCTGTCCAGAAATATATAGGCATCCCCACAACAACTGGTGATACACCCACTGGGCTTGTAGTCATCTGTCGTGCCACAGAAGCTGTGAGGAACAGGTAACACCAGCAGTGACTGGTGGCATTTTTGTGTGCAGGGAATTTTCTATGTACCAGATGAGTAGTTCTCACAGTACACCTGTGGCATGGAAAAATATTTTCTCTGCCTTATAAGAAAGACTTTAGTCCAGAATATTTAGAAAACCAATAAAATAATTTAGTGTAACACTCAGAAATTCCTTTTCTCTTGTACATTTTGTCACTGAGACACCGCGTCCTAAAATACACCCAAGTTGTGCAAACATACCCCAGTATCTTTCATAATTATCATGTGTTTGTTTCACCCTGTTCTTGTTTTAATAATATCACAATAATATTTTCATATTATCGCTTATCTTTACAAGTGTTTACAGTACCTAAAACATAACTAATGATAATCAGGAATTTATATCTTACAATAAATTAAGCAAGCCCATAGCAGTAGAGGGAATAGTGTGGAGTGAGTAGGATACAGTTGAAACAATGTAGTTTATATATTACAACGTGTATGTTGAGTGTTTCAATAGCTGTTGATGGTATAATAGAGTCAATAGCATTTTCTCTCCAGGGACAGAGTTTGTTGTTTTTGGTGAAGTACTGTGGATATGGTTTTTGGTCTGCAAACCATTTCTAACGTTGAGAGAGACGCCACATGCTTCCTGGCAGGTGAATAACGCTTGTGAGGGGTAGATCTACTATATGCTTAGGGACGAGTACTTGAGAGTGGCATTTATGTATTGACAAAATTTTGCATCCAGGCTATTCTGTTCTCTGAAACTTCACTGTGTAGACACATGTTGTTTGTACTGACACAGTGGTTCATCTCCCGAGGAAAATATTGTAGTACTCCATGCAAAATCCATGCTGGCACCCAATTTAAAGGATGTGTGTATAGACATGGGGTGGTACCATTTGAAAAGCGTGTTCAGCTGTTGCCTGAACTACAGTAATAACTTAGGTTATTGGAAAAGGTTGCAGGTAGATGCAGATGGAGCACACAGTGGTTGCACTCTAGGAGGACACTGAAGACCAGCATGTGTGAATCGAGAAACACTTGTTCTATAATGTGTTCCACTGTAGTTTCACATAAATCTTGCTGCTGGGGCAAACTTAATCCTGGTGAACAGAGAGATCTCTTCACTGAAGCTGATGGCTGTTGCAGAGTTTAATTAGTCTCAGTGCCTATAATAATGCATTTAGTAACAAGCTTTAATGTTTTTAAGGACTTGTAAATCTACTATTCTTTCCCTCTCTAACTGCATTGCCAAGACTTATTGCTCCTGTGAGGTCTACAGACAAGTCCAGCTACAAGCACTAAATGGTACCTGGCAAAATTGATGCTTAATATTTACCTAATCCCAAAAAAATTATCATAAATGTGTGTGTATATATAGGCATTGTAAATATGGAATTATCTTTCTCTTCTCTTATGCTTCTTTTATTGGTCTTTGGAGTCTTATTTATAGTCCTAACGATTTTCTGTGAATGGCTGAAATGAGTAATTTTACCTCAGAGAGAAATTGCATCTTGCTGATCTCACTACACTGGTTCTGTATTGGCCTCATTCCCCTGGTTTTAGTCTTCATTTAAAACTAATGAGAAAATGGCCACCACCAGCATACAATTATCTGAGAAGAATGAAGCAGGTTTGACCCTGCTGAAGTGTCCAGGGGTGCTGTGGTCTGAGCAGAAACAAGATAGCCCCTGTGATTAAAGAGGAGAGGAAGTAATGGAATTACCTTTATAACAGCATGAAATTGCTATAATTTGAATCCTGCTTTTATGATGCAGACTAGGAACTGACCAAAGTCACTTCTCATTCTGACCTCCAAAGAGGACCCTGTGTTTGCACTCTTGACAATGCTGTTTCATCTCTCAATATGTTGTTTACTTCCTGTGAAATTGGAACCAAGTCTGCCAAAGCTTTTAGCAATGCTGTAAACCTTAATTAATGTCAGTGTAGCAGTCTGAGATTCTTTTTTATTTTCCTTTCTTCAGTAACATAAATCTAAGACTGTTATTTTGTTTTCTCTCTTGTTTTTGTAGTCTGTAATGTCTGCAACTTTTCGAGCCTTCAGTCCTGTCGTAGGCCGGTTCTTTCCTGTGGATTTCTCTGTGCTGATGTTTTCTTCCACTGTCCAGAATTTGTTACCTGTGTTACGCCACCTTCAAAATTTGAACTCTCCTCAAGATAATTCACTCCCTTAGATGAAGATATTTAATGTGGTAGAACTCTTTGTCAGGTCAAGTGGCTTCTTAAATTGAAGATCTCTGAGGAAGACCATATATTTATTTGTGAAACTGGATGGATGCAGATTTCTGCCACTGCTACAAAAAGCACAGCCAGATAATTCAAAAGGGAAGTGGATACATTTATATTATTTGGCTGATGCCTATACAAACCTAGTGTTGCTCAACTTAAAACAGCAATAACTCAGCATGAGCTGCTTCTAAACCTAACTGTCTCTGCAGTGGTTCGTAGTTTCTATTGATCATAATCAAGGCTTTCAATGCCTGTTGCTCTAGAATGAGTGCCTCTTCTTCTAGTGAACACTCAGTGCTGCATTATGGACTTTTTAAATTAGAACTGTGTACTTAGAGATTAATTCAGTGAGGATCTAACTGTGAAAGTGATTTTTTTTTAAAATTGCTGTGAGTTGCTACTGTCATGTAAGTAACATTGATGGAAGGGATGAGGAATGAGGAAACTCGTGACTAAGAGATCTTTAATTGGGCAAGGAAACAGGATGAAGTGAGGAAAAATGGGATAGATGAGAGAGGGAGGGAACACGATGACTAATTTGGAAGTCATATGGGAAGGAAGAGTGATTTAGAAAGGGGAAGTCGAGGGCAGGGAGTTTGGCAAGAAAGAAGGAGGGAAGCTTGTGAAGAGGGAGAGGAGAAAATACTTATTTGTAAAACCGAGCAAATTCTGTACTTAGATGAAAACAAGTCCAGAAAGAAGCCTATTTTGGAATGTGAACGCAGGGTGGATAGAGCTGGATTAACTTTACCTCAGAGAAGGGCTCAGAGTGCCCAGCTCATTTCAAAGAGAGTTCAAGAGATCACACAGTGACCCAGAGATCACACACTGATCTTGATTTCTCCAAGGCTGTGGAGTTTTCAGATTAGAGGTCTGACCAATTCAGTTGTTGGTTTAAAATACTATTTTGGTTTATTTTAATTTTTAGTTTTGAATTTTAATATTGAAAACAGCGGTGCCTCTATTTTATGTTGCTTATTTTTAACTTAAGAATTGGAGAAATAGTATCAAAGGTCTAAAATACGTATTTCATTGGGAAAATAGATACAGACAATGACGATAGATGCAATTCAGGCAGAAGTCTGCTTTAGCAGAGACAGGACACTTAAAGTAAAGAGACACTTTCATTGTGGTCTGCAGATCAAAATCACAATATTGTGGCTTATCAGCAGTTGGCATTTTGAGTTTGTTTGCTAAATTTTATTTGAATGGAGAGGCAGCAAGCCCCACCTCTCTCTTCATGGATTAAATTTGCAATCAGTCATCATATTCTAAGTGGGTGACAGCAGTGGCGCAGGTAACAATAACTAGAAACCAGCACTTTTATTATTTACCAGTACTACATTTTGCAGACTGATTCCTTCTGCAGTGAAAACTAATAGAAGAAACTGAGTGTTCTGTAAAATTTGAGATACTTGTGGAAAACATTTATTGCAAGTAAAGACCTCTTGCCACTCAGCAAGTAACTTCAGGTCACCTACCAAAGAGAAGAAAATCTTGAAGTCATAGAACCATAGAATAGTTGGGATGGAAGTGGCCTGAAAGATCATCCAGTTCCAACCCCCCTGCCATGGGCAGGGACACCTTCCACCACGTTGCTCAAAGCCCCATCTAGTCTGACCTTGAACACTTCCAGGGATGAGGCATCCGCAGCTCTGGGCACCTTGTACCAGTGCCTCATCACTCTCATAGAGAATAATTTCTTCCTAATATCTAATCTGACCATTTTAAAATGTTATGTAGTGTTCAGTAATGATCCCACTCAAGCCAATGCCAAAAAAAGCCTCCTTGATCTCAGCAAGAACATTAGTGAACTCATAATTCCTTCTGAAACAAACAAAACTGTTTGGACTGAGTTTTATGAACAATAACGGTGGTTTATATCTTTGCACGATGTCAACCTTTTTTTTTTTTTCTGAACTGTCACTGCACAAATTAAGAGATTTAATTATATGGAAAGGTTAGAAGTGTGATTACAAGTGGATTTTGAGGTAGAGAAAGACAAATATTTGTACTAGTTTAATCAAAAAGTGTGAACATACCACTGGCTTGGATCCTTGTGTGTGGATAGCACTGGGAATAATTGTACTTGTGGGAGGAGGTGCTGGCCAGTGGTACAGCTTCATTTTGTTGATAGTTCTCCCTCAGTGAATGGAACCTCCCTGAGAGAGGTGAGAGCAGATCTGCTGGCAGGAGTGCTCCCAACCTGCGTCTGTGCAGGAGGGTGAGGTTAGCAAGGGACCAGTTTGGCACTGTTTCAAGTAACCCGGCTCACCTCGGCTGAAATAAGTTGGGGCTTGCTTAGACCTCCCTAGACATCAAAAGGAGGGGCAATCTCCAGCATGTGGGCAAAGACAAGCGCCAGAGGTTGTGCCATGGGCAATAACCTCTCCCAGCGGGGCACACATAGATCAGGGCATTGCTCTACAGCCACAGTCATTCAAGGGACAAGTTTATGTGACAGTGTATTTTTCTTAAGGCAGGAGTGTTGCTGTGGATTAATTCGATTCAATCAATCAAATTGGAGACAAGGACTAAAAGTACTAATTAAAAGTAAATATTTCCAATCAGAGTAAGTTTTAACAACTCGTAACTTGAAAGTAATTTGGCTGATTTTCCTCAGTTTTTGCAAAAGTGACTAAAATAGACCTGGCAAGCTTCAGACTCATGCAGTTTTCCAAGCCAAAGTTAAGATGAAGGGTTGGAAACAGGGTGCTATAACAGAAGCTAGCTTCAGCCTTAACCAGGGGATGTTGCTGCCTCCCCTTAACATCCCAAACCATGCCAAAACACACTGTAGGTGAATTAAAATCATTAAATTAAATAGAATGTTTCTAAAACTTCGGTCAAGTAATGTCATAGAAGCATTAATCATAATACAGGTATATCTCAAAACCTTCCCCTGTTTGCTAAGAACACCCGTGATTTTCATGTGTGGTACATCAGGAGGAAGCAAGGTCCAGCTACATTCATTCGTCTGGAGTCCAGCATTTGCTGCCATCACTTTCTTGGCTTCCTCCTGAAGCACAGGATTTCATTTTTGAGGCCATGAAAACTGGGTTTCCAATTTTCCAATGGAAATTTGTCATGAAAAAAGATTTTTGAAGATGTTGCAAAGATTTGTATTTTTACAATGAAAAGTGATAGCCATAGTTGTGTGTTCTAAAAAACAGACATCAGCAGTTACCAGCTGTTCTTTTGGCTTTTCCAACAAAGTGAAGATTTTCTTCCTTGACTGAGTACTGAGGGAAGTGGCTAGTTGATGTGTAATTAGCTTTCAGCTATGGCTAGCACAGCTCTACACAGCAACAATCCTACAGTCACTAATCTCACTGCTGTCTCCTACAGGAGGAGGAAATGAGCCGGGCCATGGTCTCTGAACCTCATCCTCCCTCTGGTCAGGGACACTTACAGACCCAGGGTGCAGAGCTGCAGGATATTCAATTTATTCTTCCAGTTTGCTTCAAGACCTTTCCTAAGACTTAATTCCCTCACCCTGCAGTAAAAGTGATAATAATAAAAAGGTCTATGATTCACAGTTCAAGCACTGTATCTTGCTTAAGTTAAACAAGTACCTAAGTGCTCTGCTGAACTGGGGCCAAGGGTGGATTACTGAGAGAGCTGGGCAGTCTTCCCATCTCCAGCCAGTTCACCAAGTAGTCTCAGGCTAATCACGGAGTTTTCTAGGGCTTAGTTTCCTGCACATGTTTATCATAGGGTATCTATTCTGACTGGTAAAGATAAGGAGATAATGAGGGAGCATGAAAAAACTTCAGAAGAGGGAAGAGAAAAAGTGCTGTGGAGAAAACAGTCTTCTGCATGTTGGATATACATTGCATGTTACATTCTCCTTACGACTTTTCTTTAGTTTCTGGACTCTATTCAGTATTAGTGGAAAAACATCAGGCAGCTTATTAACTGAGATCCAACTTCTACTTTAAATGGCAAGAGAGTAGTCTGAATCCCACCAAAACCAGTGGAAGAAGATCCAGCACTGCATGCAACCAGCATTCCAGAGCTGTGTTGCCCTCAAGCAGCCTCATTGTCCTGGCAGCACTGGCCTGCTGCAGGATGTGAATCCAGCAGATTTTGTTCAGGCTGTTTTCCTTCATGACATACACCAGCCTGAAAAATTAACTCTGCCCTCTTTGCAATGGCTTATTAAAAGGGAAATGGAACAACGTCTTTGTCAGTCTGTGCCTGACCTGCACTGGGAGAGTTTCCTCTGATCAGATATGGAGCTTTTAAGGCTGTTTTGCATTTCTCTGATTCCTACCTGGCAGAAAATGGCTAGAGAAAGGGCAAGAGTGTCACTGTGGAGAGCTTTTTATTGATATGAGAGAGGCCTGGTTACCACATAATAGTTTGCAAGAACAGACTTTCCTTTTAGCACTTTTTTTACTTGGAAATTTATATTACATTTTGCAAAGTTAGAGCAAAATAGCTTAGTGTATTAAATTGCAAGAGATCTATCCTGAGTACATGTGTTTACTGTATCTTTTGATACAGACGAAATTAGCATAAAAAAAATCTTTACTAAGAATGGATTGTGCCAGAATATTAGTTTTGTAGCATAACAAACAGACAGGAAAATATAAGCATGCTAATCCATCCTGTGCGAGATAAGAGCTGAGGTAAGATACTCTCCATAAACAACTGCTACCTGATGTTGTAAACACAATTGCGGAGATTTTAGTACCACATTACAGCATCGAGTGTGAAACCAGAAAACACCAATGCTACTTTTTGTGGATTTTGACCTACAGTTCTTAAAGAGATTAAGCTCTTTTGTCTTTATAATAAGTGGTCATATTTTGTTTATCCACAGATAAAGCAGCACTGTAGCATACTTCTGTTTCTGTGACCTCCTCAAAACCTTATTGCAGGCATTTCCTGATTGCCGAGTTCTGCAGATTCAGAACCGAAAAAGAAGAGCAGTGAGTATCAGCAATATTTCCTTTTTCTGTTATACACTCATGGGTCAGTCCAGAAGGCATTAGCACAGACCAAAATAACTATTTTTGCTCTGATCCCCTTTCTGCAAGGACAGAATTCCCAAATTCTAATCACACCTTCAGTTTTGACTCATTTTCTATGCGTATAAGGTGTGAGGTGGCTGGGGCCAATGTGCAGACAATGGATTAGCACCCATGGGGAGTGAGGTGTTTTCAACTCCCCCTGCATGACTGTGGATTTGAAGACTAATTTTTTTACCTCTTTTGTGGTAAGTGAAGGAAAAAATCCAATCGACCAATACAAGAAATGGAAGTACAGTCAATGGGGAGGGGTAGTGGAAAAGGTGTTTGTAGAAAGGGGGTTGTAACTAGGACGTATCCCATGTGAGTAGCTTTCAAGGCCCACCCTCTCACCTTTACTGGGAGAGCAAATGATACAAGCCCATTCTGGTGATTTCCAGCCATGGAAAAGGTCTCTTGATCTGTTTGCCAGTTGATATGGCATCCCATGTTTACCTGACCCAAGGCTGCAGGCAAGGAATTGGATAAGTAAAAACTGGTCCTCGTCATCTCCTCCACGGTATGATGTGTGGGAAAATCTTAATCCTGACAGACAGCAAATCCAGGGTTTGCCAGTCCTCAGCTGGGAACAAACAGTTTAGAGAAGACTTAATTCAAGGGCAAATACTGTGACAAAAAGAGCAAATCCAAAAGACAAGCATGATATTTAGGACATAGCTCAGTTGCAGGAAAAATCCACAGCACTACAAATGCAGGCGGTGCCCACTAAATGCATTGTTCAGCTAGGATGGAGGTTGGTCCTGGAGCTAATGAAAAAGGATATGATTCATTCTTTACAGAAACAACACAAAAATTTTTCATCAAATGATAAAAAACTTTAATATGTGAATTACGTCAAAGTGGACACTCCATCAAGAGCATGAAGTTTGTTGCTTAGAGAGAGTGAATACGTAGTGTGTAATTACAATATCACTGAAGAATACAGTTTATGTGTTTAGGTATGTCAGCTGTCCAGCTGCACTGAAGTGTCTCTCAGCATATCCATTACATTTGCATACGATATATGTAAATTAATATGTCCTTAACTCATACCTATTTCTGTATGCATAGATGCAGTATGCGTGTATATACATGTATATACATACATAGGTATGATATAAGCACATATTCATTCAGAGCATTTTAATATAGTTAAAAAACACTGTGCCAAAAATGTACACCATCTGTTTTCAATCAAAATAGGCTATTTCAGAGTAAGGGAGTGTTGTCTGGTGATCAGAGCGGGGGAACTAAAGAGTCAGGACTCACGGATTCCATTCCTGGATCTGCCAGGACTTGGCTGCATGGTTTTGACAAGATCTGTGACTCCTGTGTACCCTGGTTTCCCCATTTGCAAAATGGAGCAGTATCTACTCCTAGAATGTTGCAATGGAAAACATAATTAGTATATGCTTGGAAAAATACAGTAGTTCTTGTTATATCATCATGGTATGTTTGAAGAGTGGAATTTAATTGAAAAATACAGTACAGGATTTGTTTTAGAAGACATACATGGCAGCTGTGTATATAATTACAGCTATTTGTACACACTTAGGTTGCCTAATTTTTGAATGATAGTACCTGTAATAAAATTAATGGGGGAAAAATGGTGCTCAACACTTTATGAACCCAGCCAGTCCCGTAAAAGTTTTCACACTCTATTGAACAGGGTTTCCACGGTGACAGCCGTACACCAGTGAGTGAAATATGTGCTGTACCTAATTTTCAGCCTGAAATAGGAAAATACAAATGGGTATTGGGATTTTCTGGCAGGTTCCATGCAGAGAAAGCCTAGCTCCACTGAAGACAATTACAATACTCCTATTAACATAATTAGGACCAGATTTCACCCCATCCGATTCCTTAGCTTCAGTGCATCCCTTTCAGAAATACAGCAGGGATTGCTCAGCCCATCCCACATTGCTTCCTCTTGGGCACATTGGCACTGTGGCACAGGACATTGTTCTTCCTGTGCTCAGCAGGCTGTGCAGGCTTGGCTCCACCAGGGTTTGGTGGGAGTGTGCCAGGTGTCACAGTGGGCAGAATGCTGAGGGTGCTCCACACACCTGTTCTCCCACCACCCTCACCTGTCAATTCCCACACTCCTTTACTTCCCCCATAAGTGGGCAGGTCTATGGGGTGTTAAGGCTGTGCCTTGCCTCTGGAGAGAGAGATCAGAGGCACTTTCCATTGGGATGAGAAATACCATAGAGCAAATTGCATAAATGCAGCAGCTGAATACTGTTGGAGAGGAAAAGGAGCAGTGTTTGTATGTCAGGGTTTGCCTGTCTGCCAGTACCAAAGTGGCAGTGAGAGAAATTGTGTGTGCTGCTTGTGTATGCTGCAAACTGAGGCATTCAAGTATGTGATAAATATTTGATGTAAATATGAATGTATTTCAACATCTGTGTCTTTGTCATGAAGAAAAATGGGCTGAGCTTGTTTGGTTTGGATGTTTTTGACAGCTGCTGTTCCCCAGGTTGCACTTCATGTCTCAATAGTGTGCTGTTGTCTAAGTGCAGCTTCAAAAGTACATTTAGGATCTTACCTTGCACACACCCAAAATGAGCTAGTTGCTCATCCCAGTGAGCTGGTACAGTGACATACATGATAAAGCAGGAAAAAGACAAAGTAATACAAATCTCACAGCTATTAAGTGGATTTACAGGTTTGTCACTCAAAGAAATACTTTTACCCAATGAACAAGGACAATGTGCAATTCAAGGTTACATTGGAGACTGGTATTTGATTCAAATACCAGTTTTGGAGAATCATATCTCCATGTCTGAGATCTTAAAAGCTATCTTCTGTCTTTGTATGTGCAAATGTATCTATTGTGCAAATGTAGTGCCCAGGAAATGCTTGCTAAATCCAGCTTTCAAGCCTCTTTCAAGCCTATGGAGAGTTTCCATCATATATATAAGAGTTTCCATCATAGATATATGCCACCCTCCTTTTCAGCTGCTTTTAGTCAGAGCATTGAAGATAACAAACTTGCTAGCCAGGATAAACTTTTCTTCAGTTCTTGAACTTCTGTAAAATGAGATTCCTCTCTAAAGGAGGTACAATTACCAGCCAAATGAGACAGCAGCTTCTAATTTCACACTACCAGTGACACAAAGAAGCAACTAGGGAGAATGGCACAGGGAAGCAGGGTAGGGCCTGGTGGAAGAGGAGGAAGGATCTAAATCCTGCTTTTTATGATAGTCTGTGCCTGGAGGGGAGAGGGAGAGATGAATCTCTCATGTACAGTAAATAAGAGCAATTCATTCAATCAATTCATGCAGTAGGCTCATACAAATGCTCCAGAGGATCTTCTTATGCACAGACTTACATTTTGGGAAGAGAGAGGTTTTGCTCTTACGGCCCATTTGTTTTTGTGTCTCTCCACTGTGACTTCTAGCAGGGAGGCATGAAATAAGTGGGTATTGCCAAATGAGTATCAGCCAGTTCTGGGGCCAGGGCCAAGAGGCAGTGATAGGAAGCTGGTGAAGAGTGCTGCCTCTTGGCATTGCCCCACGTGGAGGGCAGTGGATTCCTGGGACTGACCTTGAGCAGTCCGGAAGAGATTTGAGGAGGCTGAGCCAGGCAGCCCAGCTCCCTGCAGAGGCCACTGCCCTGGTGCAGAGCAAGGCTTGCTGTAGGTTTACAGTGACTTCCACCGAACCAGGGCAAACGGAGTCTGGCACAGCCTGGCTTGGAACGCCTGCTGCGTTGCCTTGTTTTTGAGGACACTTGTCTGACCCAAATAACAAGGATTTTGCACATTGCCAAATGCACTGGACATGTCAACAAATGCATAAAAGTGTTTGGTCAACCACCAGACTGAAAAAATACTTAGAATCTGTAAGGCAATAAACTGCAGATTTTTTCCCCCTGTCATCCCAAAGAATATGACTTTTAAATTATGTATCAGTTCCTAAACACAGAAATTGTTCTGCAATCTGTTGGCAATGGTGTTCTCAGGAATTTATAACTCAAAAAACTTTATTTTGTTTTGTAATACCTTTTCACTATATTCAGGGATTATTCCTGACAGTCCCAAAAAGAGCCTCATGACTTTAGTTCATGCAGACTCTTCCTCAGAGGAGGAAAAGTGACAAGAATAACTTATTTAAATTCTTTATTCACATAAGATAGATGCAGTTTATCAATGACTTTTTGACTGTGGAATTCTGCAGGTGTTCCAAGCTGTAAGGCAGCATTACCAGCACGTGAGTTGAGATGGATCACAAAATGAGAGATGCTCTTTAATCTTATACATATAAATACTCCACACTGCCATTGCCATTCTTAGGCGGATGCTACACAGTGCAATGGTCTGACATAGCTAACAGCTGTTGTGTCATTGTTTGGAACATGAGGTCATCACAATACACCACAATATTTTCTTCTCAGGGATTGAATTGAGCTAGTATACACTGATCTTGTTTTCCAGTTTCTGCTGCTGTCTGTGTCAAGCTCTTTCTCACACATGAAATGCAAAAGCAAGGCTTGAGGTGAGCAATGCCTGGTGTTACAGCAAAAAGTAGCATATGTGATTTGAGTCTTGTGTTGGAATCAATAGCCAGCTTCTGCTTCTGTTTTCTATCCATTCTTCAGTTTCTGAACTGTGGGAAAAAACATCTCAGGTGAGACAGAAGGACGGGGGCTTCTCTGTGTCAGACATGAAACTTCTGCTGTTATTACAAAGAAAATGGAACAATCTGCAATGAGAGTGCCGGCGCACTCCAAACCACAGCCCTCCTAGACTTCTTCTTCTTCCAAGTCTGATGGGGATCCAGATGCAAAGGAACTTTTCCAAAAAAACAGACCTTGGCTCTCAATGCTTCACGCTGCAGAGAATTATGCACTTTCAGAATTTTTTCTTTGAGAACATTTGTTTTCCCGATGGTGTTACTTCATGGACTGTATTTACTTTTTCCGTTTTGTTCATAGTTACCAGTGTGTCTATTTTCATAGTCATGCTCTAGAAACAGAAGTTCCTTTCCGTCTCTTCACTAATCCTTGTAACCCTCACCAAAGGTAGGGGCAGAAGCCAAGGCTTAACACCTAATTTGGATAATGATTCCTGCCCACCATGTCCCTCCTCCCACATCACTTGCCCCTTTATTACATTACTTATACAGAGTGAAGTGCTAACGGGTGCTTTCTAACTGCTTTGAAAAACACCGTCATATGAAAGAAGCCAAGTAAGAAAACAGAACGTTTGGCGCCAGTAATGGAACACAAAACTTTTACCTTCGCCCATGGGTTTGAATCTAACCCAGCTCAGTAACAGCCCAAGTTGTTAACATGTCAGGGTCATGTGGTAGCCTGAAATAGTTCAAGTTCTTAGTCCATGTCATCAGGTTTGGGACAGAGAACCATGGAGTCCATGCATAGTCTTGAATGTAATCCAGCTCCATTCTTACTGGCAGGGTAATGTGGTTGGCTGGCTAGAAACAGTCCATGCTTTTAGCCTGTTTTCCAGCAGAAAAACTTCCCCATCAAAGGAACAGTCAGGGCAAGTAGCTGCTCCATCATGTTGGCCATCCAGGTGGTAAAGAACGGTGATGGGTCGGTGGGTAAGCACACAGTTCCATCTTTTAGAGGCATGGGAATTGTGCTGTGTGCAGCCCCAGGAAGCATAGCAGCACCCCTGGAGTTAGTAAGGAATTTGGGACAAATGAACAGCACTTCCAGGAGATCCTGGCATTTGAAATCTATCATCCTTACTGCTTTTTCTGTGGAAGATAACAGGAGGAATTTTTTAAAAGACCCTTGTCTTCTCTAAAGAAGCTGACTTTCAGAGACTGTATCAGAGTTGTTACCAAACAGGCTGCTGCCTCCATCTGTGACTAATGCTGCTGTGCAGCACAAGTGTACCCTTTGGGCAAGGCTGCTCTAAAGTGTCTTTGCATCTGGCTTGCTGGGAACTCCTACAGAAATGTAGAGATTCAGACATGTGTCTAAACAGAGGAGTCACAGGGCAGAGCAGTCCTGCACAGTGCTTTGGGCTCATCAAAGTAGTCTGGGAGCCCCCTGGCCCAAACAACACCAGTGCTGAGGATGCTCAAGGTCTCACAAAAAAAGGCTTCAAACCAATGTGAAATCCATCTCAAGCTTGGCTTCAGAGTGTTAGATTCACTTTATATTGTGCTTCCAGCAAGAACTATCTGTCAATAATAGATATTTCTAGTCTAAGAATGTTCCAGTTGTATATCAACTTTACACAGCTTTTCTTTTTCATACCCATCTTTGTTGCTAACATAGCATGGGACTTCCCCAAAGAGTTTTGTTGGAAAAGAATTCATATCAGCATTTTTGCCCCATTTGCAGCTACTTTACCATTGTATAGAGCCAGAGCCAAAGCAGTACAAAGGAAAGAAAGGCTAAAATTACTTAACAGGTGCATTTTAGCAGCCTTGGATGATGTCTTTCTCTGTCAAGGAAGCAGCTGCATAAAGATATTTCTGAACATCCTGCCTCCTGCATTAAGAGGCTTTGTCCCTTACAGACCAATTCACAGTCTCCTGTAGATCCTGAAGTGTCTCTGTTCACTGAGAGAGCTGTAGTAAAGTCTTTATTTTGACCAGCTTTGCCACAGTTTATTCTCTGTGAATGCTCTGTCCAGTTAGGATGAATTTGTCTGCTGAATTAAAAGTGGACATCCAAGCAAGGCACCTAGTCTGATTTTCTTTGTTCCCTTTACTGTTGACACTAAACCCAGGATGGAACTGTAGTATTTTTCTTCAAAAGGACAGAACTTGGTTTCAGCTTCGTGCCCATATAATGTATGTAGAGTGGCTCAGGAACAGCTCCAATTAAACTAAATGTTTCCTCTACATAATGATCCATTCACAACAGTAATTTATCAGTATTAACATTTAGAATTTATTTCCAGAACCGATGTTTTAAAGTATGATTAATCTTCAACATGATTAAAATAATTGCTTGTAACATTTTAACTGACTTTGCCAGGTGACAAGAAATTTGTGAATGTCCAATTCCCATCAGAGTTTCAAAATGCACTTTCTACACTGTTTCTACAAGTGCAAAACAATCTTAAATAATAAATGGAAAATGTCAGCACTAACATCTATCAGCACAGAAATCGTCTTTAACAATGTCATTGGTTATGCCTTTAAACTTTTTCAGGAGATCTGGAAGCAAGGCTATTTATCACATGTGGAGTCCACATTTGCAAGGTCTCCCAATATTAGAACCCTAGAAAGTAGTTTCTCTGCTCTTGTTTGAGGTTATGGCTCTGAAAGTTCAATCTTCCTTTATTCTTTATTCACTCTTTGGACTTTTATATGCTCCTTTCCATCTACCCTTGTGCACTGCATCCCTGAGTAAGTCATTATTCAAGTCTCCCAAAGCAGGATGTTCACATGGGACTGATTTGGAAACCATATTTAGAGCATATTATCCAAATTCTTTATCAGCTTTCATGGGCAAGAGCTCAAGACATTTTTCTGTACTAGTTCTTTGAAAGCAAAAATCTTGCTAGTCCTGAATTCTTATTATCATTCGTGCAATTGTAGCCTTCAACTCTTGTGCTATCAGTGAAGTGAGATTTTTCTTCCACCCTCTTGAGCTTCAGAGAAGATAAAATCCGAGTCCTTTTTTATGTTAAGCCCTTGTACTGTTGTATTCTGCAGGACTGGGAGCAGAGGATCTAGGATTGTGGATCTTCCATGGTCACCTCTGACTTCACAGAGTCGACGTAATCCAGTGCCTGCTGCTCTGTCTTGGGCAGAACTTTGATCAGCACATTTTCAGAGATAGCTGAATTTTGGTTTGACATCTTGCTGATCTTTGCTGGACTTTCAAAACAGCGTAGGAGTCATAAACTATTCCCTCTAACGTAAGCCTCACTGGTTTGGGAGCTGTGAAAGAATCTTGTTATTTTTAAAGGACAGAATTTTTCTTTCATTCTCTCCTCCCCTCCAGACACTCTCTCTGTTTATTTTTATTCTGTCCCAAACCTTCTTTGTTTATATCCCACATTTTGGAAATTTCTTTCTTCTCCTTCATCGAACTGCTCTTTTATGCCGCACCATTTCTCTGGACAGGCGAGCAAGATCTGGAAAGAATCAGACATTTACACTGATAATGTTCCAGCCGGATTAACAAATGTTTGGAAAAGACCTCATGCTTTGGGCACCAACTTCTCTCTGATTGGGGTAAAACACTTTAATGACTGGGGTTATTGCTGGATAGAGGCTTTTTTCCTTTATGGTATCTAGTGCTAGTTATTATGAAAGACAGATTGTTGGACTATGTGGACTGACACCGGGCTAGTCCAGTCTGGCAATTCTCATCTCTGTATGAATGTGAATCCAGGCACATTTCAGTCTAGGATGGGTGTTCTTTTTGATGCATACAGGATAAATAATGAGGTATACTCAGTGAAATTAATAGGCTGCAAGAAGGAACTGGTGATCTCTGTATCCATTGCCCTGTATACTTGCTGAACTGAATCCCCAGTTCCATTGGAAAAGAATGAGCCACAGAGCTTTCCACATATTTTAAAAGATATGTAATCACAAGCAACAAAGACTTAGCAGAATGCTTCAGTCATCTGGGTTTAAGCATAAGGCAGGGTTAAATTTAAAGCCCAGACAATACACTCGTAGCTAACTTTTTGACCTTGTTCTATATGTGGGTTTTCTCCCTTGCAGAATCTGTGTCATGAGGCTGCGAATGCCAATACACTTTTTAGATGGGGAGTTGATCCCTTAGGCACTTATCTAGCTGAACTGGAATAATTGCTTCCTTTCCTCTTGTATTTCTTCAAGGCATTCTTATATGCCATATCTTAGCGTTTCTGTTGACCAGAGCAGGAAGCCATACAGCAAGTTGCAGCCAGATTTCAGGGACTAAGCTGATTAACTCTGGTGAAGCTCTAATGCAAATCCCATTCCATTTAATTTCTTAGCTCACCTCCACACTGCATGGTATTCCCTCCACAGACACAGTCCTACATTACCAAGTGACACAACACCACCAGCAGCCTCACATAAATCTTGCAGAGCTTGGGGCTGACAGTCACACCGCACAGTTTTGAGGTGAAATTTCCTTCTTAGCACAAGGGCCAAACAAATGACATGCGATGTTCAAGTCACTCCGAGCTTTGCAGAGCAAAAAGGATTCATGTTTTGCAAAAGGGAATTTACTGTGATTGGCTTCTTGCTGGAGTGTGCTAACTTATTGTATTGCCTGGATAATGAATTAATAGGTGTTGTAATAGCAAATGTGTGCATGGTTATTTATGTTTATAGGTACACATCTATAGCTACAGAAGTGTGCTCCAATGTAAAAGCTGATCTGATAATACTAGTTAGAATAAAATTGAACTGCTATAAAAATAGAAATCATAGGATTTTGACTGTTTCCAGGGATGATAATCCTTTTCCTGCAAAGACCTTCTAAGATGGCAGTTAGCTGCCAACACAGTAAGGAAGAAAACATGACAGAAAAAAACCCTGTGCTGACATCTCTACATCCACATCATTATAAATTAAATGAGAGTTTAGCTTCAAACTGTTAAAAGGTTATTAGGCCCATGCTTAATAGAAAGACTGATGTTATAGTCTGATTTTGACAAGGTTCAGGTTAATAGCAGCCAGCTGAATTCCACAGACATCGGCACACCTCTAGGAGCTGCATATTCACAGACAGAGACGGTTTGACCTCATCCAATTTATTCATTTGATCCAATGCACTGGAGGCCATCTAAAAATAGAGTTCTGGAGGGGAAGACGGATAATGCCCCTGAGCCACAGACCAACAAAAGAAGCTCTCCTTCTTCCAGTCGCTTTTCTCTCTCTATATGAAGCTTCAGCTCAAACTTCCTTACAGTAAAAGAATTGGTTTTATCACAGATCCCCTCAGAATAGATAACTTCACTTTTAATAAGTCCAAAAGAAGATTTTTCAGCCCTTTATGAATAACCAGATGTTGGGGAAATGATGGTGTGTCATTTCCCTGAACAAACATTCTTGGCATTTATGCATTTCCTCCCATATCTCTTTAAAAAATGATTGTGTGTAAATTTAGTGCTGACAAAACTGAGGGCCTGGGAGAAAATGGATTACTCACTTGTTTGGAAATTTTACTTGGTCAAGGCATGGAACTTTTGTTTTCTGGGAAATTTAAGAGTGAAATATTATTTTTCATTCCGATTCAGAATATTTAAACCAAAGGTATTACCATTAAGCAGAAAATAAAAAATGGCATTAAGACATCCTTTTATTTGAAAATTTCAAGGCTTAGTGTTTCTTTCACAGTATTTTTAGTTTTCATTACATGATGTGACCGCTGACGGAAACTTGCTTTTAAATCAAGTGCCACTTCTATGTACTGGAAAGTTAAGATGGTTCATTCAGTAGTAAAGAGCATCTGGCTCTTTAGTATTGAAAATGTGGTTTTTTTGAAAATGTGTTAAAATAACTTATTTAATTTATTCACAATCATATGTAATTCTTCAGTTATATGCTAAGGTGCCAGTGATAATTACTCATTTATACTAGCACAGCTATTGAAATTAAATAATTTTAAACCCCCTCATTTTTAATATAAAATTTTAAAAATGCCAAAACAAAACCACTTCCTTTTCAGCATTTCCCTAAAAATCCTAAGTGTAATCAATTGAACTCCCATGTAACAAAATAGTGGCTCAGAAAATATTTTTACAATTAGAAAAAGTTACTTGAAATGCCTGTTTCAATAAAAAGGTCAGACAGTTGTTATTCCTGTATTTCTAGAATTCTCTCCATGTCCAAACAGATGATTGGTGGTTATGAAGGTTTATGTATATTTGGTGTTTTCCTTCATAGCATTCCCACACAGTTATCTGCAAGATTACTTCTCTCAGTATTGGTACTTCATTGATAATTTCCACAGTGAGATGAAACAATTAATTTACATGGATGATGGATTTCAGTAAATGACACCCCAGTTGTCTCATTCTGTACCTCATGTACAGAGCGGAAATATTGAAACATTGTCTATGAAATGAAAAATACACCTGTGATTCACCTATACTGCAAAACGATTGAACAAAATAACTCCCTGGGAACCAATGTACCATTACCCTCTTTGGGAATGTCAGTCATTTTCCTCTCTGGGTTGTGAGCCTGATTTGAAGAGCGGACAGAGCAGCAAAACCTGTGCGGCTCTGCCAATTCAGTCATATACTGGCAGAACCATCAATTGTCAAGAGAATTACTCTGTCTTCACTGAAGGAGGCATAACAGAGTGGCAGAAAGAAAGCAGAGCCAAGAAGGCAACAGATAGGCATGGCTATTTTTCATGTGTGGGGGAATTTCTCTGCCATGTGATTTTGCACACTGCGGAACTTTAAAAAGTCGTACGTCAGGGAGAACCCCAGCCCAGTTCATTGATCCACAAGTGCCTCTAGTAAGTACTGCCACAGAAGAAAAGTAAAGGTTAATGGAAACTATTTTGTCCTCTGTTAAAAGTCACTACACTGGAGTTTCCACTGGTAAAACCAAGGCTGTGGTATCTTTGCCAGGGTTTAAAATGTTCTCATATATTTATGATATCGATTTGAATTTGTTTGCATTTATGAAATTGATTTGAAAGAATAGAGTAGAGCATTTATCCTTCATCTGAAGCTGAATCAGCAATTCTGGTGTGCTGATTGTGTCTCAGAAACCCCTCGTGCCATCGTAACAGTGCTCTGCAGTCGTGCAGTGGACGTGCTTGATGTGGGTCAATGGTTGGCAGGGGAGCACGGCCATCCAGGTGCTGTCCTGATGCCATGTGGCACATTTGGCAAGGTAATAACCACCTTTGGTGTAACACTTGTGCATCTTTGAAATAGGTTTTCTTCTAAGGGTATAATGATCTGTGGATGAGAGATAATGTGACTAAACCAACCACCTGAAGTCCCTGTGCTCGAACGCTGTACTTCACATTCTGGACTCAGCAGCTGAGCTGAATCCAGCCAAAAGCACTGCTGAAATACCACATTCACATCGCTTTCTACTCTGCACTTAAAACACCTTTTTCTTCCATCCTCTTCCCATGCAGGCATTTCTTTCAGTGAGTTACCTGCCGGCAAACTCCCTTCATCAGTCTATTTCCTGGTGACCTACGATGATCCATTTGTCCACTGCCGTTTCCATTGTGGCTCTTACTATAAGTCTAAAGCGATGCTGCCCTCTCCTGTTCACTCTTGACCCGCATGTTGTGCTTCTAGGCAAAGGCTCCAGATGCCTTTGTGACCACCTCGAGCTAAAGTGTAGCCAAGGGAAAAGGTCCACAGTTTTACTGTACTTTTATCAGTCTTTTAAGATCTGCATACACATCAATTATTGAAATGTTCTTGAAAATTCTATTCCTTGCAAATTCTATTCCTTGAAAATATTCTCTGTCTAACATTCCTTTTCTCTCGCTTTTCCCATCCCCCCTTATATTCTCTTTACAATTGACTTTATATTTTTAAACTCCGTCTGCTTCTTACCAATCTCTTCTTCCCCTGAGAGCTTTCTAAACACACTCCTCCACCAGACCCAGCTAAAAGAATGTGGGTTCTAATTGCAACGAACAGTTCATTAAAAATCAGAGGAGACAGTCAGTCAAAGCCTGGTTCCGTTATTTGGTCCCTGCGATAAGAGTTTGACATAATAATTGTGCTAGCTCAGACAGCTCCCCAGAAGAGCTCACCAGGGAGATAAACCCTTTTTCAGGGGAAAGGGCAAACGTATGACAGCACTGAGGTCTAAAGAGACAAAATAACAATAATTCAGTTTTTCTATTGTTCTTGTTACCACCCCTCCTGCTCAGTAACTTAAAATATTCACACAGCTCCTTTTAGGAACAATGCCTTTAACACTCATTCAAGCCATTATTGAATGCATGTACAGTTCACTCATTCTGAAACCAGATTTTCCAAATCATGGGCTGTGGGGGAAATTCAAAAGGACCACTGGAGGGCTAGGAAAAGAAAATCTTATTGTTAATGTAATTGTTTAAATTATTATTGACTTAATATCAAAAGAAAGCATAATTTTATTTCTACTGTTCTTTTTCATAAGGTTTAATGCTGACAGCATCTCATTTTTCCCAGGGTAAGGGCAATTGAGAAGTGGCTATAAATACTGACTGCAAGCAGTTATACTAATCAGCCTTTAAATGCTGGCTGAAACTCAGTCCCTCCACTACCAGGGAGAGTTCTGTGTGCTCCTCCTGTAATTACGGCCAATTCTCTCTCCTCTGCCCTGGAGGAGCTGAACTGCTCCTGCCATGGAAAGGTAATTAGCTATTTCCTGCCTAGGGAGAGTCAAATGGAGACGGATGAGCTCAAAAACCTTAAATATGCACAGCACTAAATATTACTGTTCTGCTCCTTGAATACCCACTGCTCTTAGGGTTTGCTTGTCGCTGCTGTTCTGGCACTGAATGTTTCTGGGGACAGCTTCTCCAGCCTGGCTCCTTGGATCCTCAGGTGGGGAACTCAGTGCTGCCGAGTGTTGAACATCTCTGCACAAGAGCTGAGGGGTGTCAGTTCACTGGGCTGAGAGCATCAGCACTTTGCAAACACTGAATCCATTTGTCCTGACATCTGTGCCCCTGTCTTACCCTGGGAGCACGTACCAATTCAAAGGAGGGGAATGGCTGTTGCCTCTCACTGAACTCTTTTGAGGAGCATGGTCCTCCATGTATTGTTCCACTCCAGAAGCTACTGGATTTTGTTCCTTTAAAACTGATGTGTATTTTAATACAATTTCTTCAGAAAAAAAAATAAAAAAATCCCTGTTTCCTTTTCCTCTGTATTCGCAAGTACCCCCAAAATCCCACACACTTCTGTCTATTTAACAAAGAGCTCAGATTTGCTTCCTGAGCTATGCACAGACACATCTTAAAATATCTTGCCAACTCATCTTTCATTCACCTGGAAGCCACATAACAAGGCAGACTGCCTTGAGTACTCACTGTCATCTGTCAGCTCTCAAGGTGTTCATCAGGCTCCCAGCACCCACATCATTTGCAATCTTCATTTGAAGCACGCTTGCAGGTCCTGTGATGTGCTGCGATGGAAAACTTTTTGCTTACATCTGGAATCATTGTTCTTGACATCTCAGATGGGGGTGAGGGGGAAGCCTTTATAAGGGAAAAGGACAATGAAGCAAGATGTTAAGACAGCTAGTTGGTCAATGAGTCACAGCTACTAAAAATTTGGCAGCAGCCACAAAGCAGCTAAATGTAACCAGCTCTAAAAGGCCCACAGGATGTCTCTTGCTCATTCACTCACACATGCAGACACACAGAGTTTAGACAAGCAATTCCCTGTTCCTCATGCTCATGAACTTGTAAGCAACTTGGCCACAGGGTTTAATTTCTATAGGAAGTATTTATTTTGCTTTCCTTAGCTGATTTTCTAACCTCCATCACTCTGATGGAGATTTCTGATGGTGTCTCAGGGTCTGATTTGCAGCCTGCTGAATCTCTCCTTGATGTTCAGTGGAGAGACCACAGATCAAGCCCTTAGCAGTCAGTTTGGGCCACATGTCCTGATGACTAAGAAGGTAGATGCTGACAGTGTAGAACAATAACAGAGGAGGCATAAAAGGGGACTGACTGTCTGTCTGATGCTGTATGATGGCTGCTAATGTTGATTGTGGCCTCCTGGTTTATCATATAGTCAATGCTGATGTGGCAACAGCTTTGAAGACAAGGTAAGAACTTGAACTCCCTAGAGAAAGAAGACTAGAGAGACAACAGGGTGTTGAAAAAAAAGGGTCAGGAAGACCAAAGATCAGCAGTTGTGAAGGGAAGTGAAAAGGGATATGAGGAAACTGCAAAATAAAACAATTACTTGAAACAGAAACCAGGTTTTCACAGCCACTCCCATGGGTAAAATGCCAATAACAGCAACTAACAAAAACAATATATTTAAAAAAAAAAGCATACAACACAATCCATAAGTAAAAAAAAAAGACTTCTAAAAATTCTTGCAGTGTTACTGTAATAATTATATAATATTGGTAGACAATTGTAACCAGAGGAAAAAATGTTTTTATGAGCCCCAGATCACCTACTCAAACTGGGAGGTGCCCACTTGTGCCAGCTGTGAATTTGGTTTCTGATTTTTGTAATATTTCAGATCCTTTGAATGCTGTTTTAAAGAGAAAGTTCTTCAGTCCTCTTTCTGCAAAATAAGAAGGTATAATCAAGGAATTATGTATTTCAAAACTAGATGAATAATACCCTAGCTAATTCAAGTGTTATTTATTGTGATCCTGAAAACCTTTTGTTTGAAATGTGTTGCAGGTTAGAGAACAGGTTTTAAAAGCCTAAATCTATTCCAAAACCACCGTGAATGGTTTTCTGGGAAGGAAAGATTATATATTACACTTGGTTCCTCTCCAAGATTTGTATGTCTTACATGAATACTCCTCTGTCTCCTTCTGTGGTGACATATCTGAGATCAATTATGCCAACAGTAAAGTCTGGAATTTTTATAGTCCAGCTCTTTACGAGCGTTTTCATAGAAAAACTTATAAAGGCTGAGGCATAGGAAAAGTCCAATAATCCTGGCCTGTTATCTTCATCATCTCCAGCTCTCTGTCTTTTCCTCTTTACCCTCTCCAAGTGAAAACACTGGCTCACATAATACACATACTCCATTGTGGTGATTTAAATGGCCATCTGTATGTTTATCTGAGGCCTCTGTGAATGGGCAGCCTCATTAGTGCTTGTGTCATGGACGGATGGGCCAACACAAATTCTGTTTGTGTAAGATAAATTCTCCTCTCCTGGCTTTATCTCTTTTATTCATTCCTTTTGCACGCTCTCATTTTTCTTTTCTTTCCTCTCTGGGAGTTTATGCTTGCTAGAACTCACTTTCCTTATTTCTGAGGTTGGATCTTGATGCCTTTACTTTCCTTTTTCTCTGCACATGCTTAGGAGAAATGTATCTGAAAAGAAATACATTTTTAACTTGATTGTGGCATTTCCTATAGGAGTGATATTACTGACATTAGTGGAACTAATTGGAGAAAAAAGTGTTATTCAGGACAAGAGGGGTACCAGGAGTAGTTCCTAAGTAATAACTTTTTAAGCTGTGACTAGGGACCTGGAAGTTTTGAAAGCTGCCCTTAGGTTTATTTACTTTTTGCAATGATAAGAATCTGTTTTATTTGTCAATAATTAATATCTACTTTTGTCATCTCCCAAAACTACAGTGTCTGAATTATAATCAATGGGGAAAGGCTTATGAATTATAAGCAAAATGTGTTCATTGGATTGATCTGCTTACCTTTGGCTTTAGATTTTGAAAAACATGTTTATGGAGAGGATGCTGAATCTGTCATGCTTAGTCTCACTGAGTAGCATTTGACTGCTCAAATGCTCCTGCTGGGTGAACTAAGCATTTAATAAATTCCGAGGAGCAGTGTTGTGCTTCACTGGCTGGGAAATTGGGAAGTGGAGAGGCAATTGTATTAGTCAATATGAAGGGAGGTCCCTGTCAGTATTTTAAATCAAGGCTTAAAGAGAGCAAGCATTAATTCAGACAAGCAGTGGCTCAGCTGCAGGTGGGGTTTTGTCCCTGTAAGGAAATCACAATAATGATATGTTGGGTATCCAACATAATGTTGAATTCTCTAGTTTCTGCTGCATTTAGTTCACTGCCTATCCCCAACTCTGTCTGCAACCTGAATGCCCTACTGGATCCTTTCTGGTTTATTCCTCAACATTAGTATCAGCTTCAATGGGAATTTTGAATGTGGGTGAGGACATTAAAGAGATACATGAGTGATGGTTGAAAATCACCAAGAGTCAAACTATTACTCACTCCTAAGTACTTCTGAAAGCCATCTGCAGAAATTGAGATAACAGAATCCAGTTTTCTCTTTTATCAAAGAGCTTGTTCAGGAAGGGTAAGGGCTAAGGAGGGATACATTTGCTTTCAACAATAAGTAATTATCTATGACTGGAATACACATGCAGCACACATGTGGAAGGAGGAGCAAGTGTAACAGTCTTTTCCTGAATAAAAATGCATCTGTAAAATTTAAAAAGGAATTCCCCAGACTCACAGAAGGCATTGTACCCTACTGATAGCATTTTACAACAGAACTCAGGTCCCAGTGTTCAGATTGCTTCAGCACAGCTATGGGAAAAATATAACCCTGGTCCTAGGAATAGGAAGGAATGTCTATTTTTCATCCTCATATAATTGAAAACTGACTGAAAACAATTGGCAGGAATCTAAATATTCACATTTGGGCAGACACCAAACATGGGAAATTTCAGGCCAGGGGATTTTTTGGGGGAAGATTATGAGGAAGTGCATAAGAATAAGTTTTTTTCCTTTTTGTTTTGTTTGGTTTTCTTCTTTTTAATGATAATGGTAAATGTTCCATTAGAGATGACTCAACGTATTAACTGTCCAACCATTTTTTCCTAGTGCTTGTTCTTCAAATCCTGCATTTATTACTTAGTATAAAAGTAACAGACAGTGTATCTTTAAATAGAAATTACATTCCTGTCAGCTTACCCAAAGCCCAAATATGGGACTGAGTGTCAGAGAAAAACACTAACATGAGGGATTCGGGGACTTGTCAAGGTTACAGTCTCTGCTGCTGCCTGATAAACAACTTACACTGAATTGTGCTTCCTGAACTTGTATCTCTGGACATAAAAGTAAGGGGGAAATGACCCCTTTCTTGAGCAACAGCAGAGAGCAAGATCTAATGTAGGGTGAAGTGTGGGGTATCTGGAAAGCATAGGGTAACAAGGTATGAATATCCCATTTATTTTGGTTTACTGCCACCTTGGGCTGAGGTTGATAAAGAGGCACATGGCTTCACTGGCAGAAGGATTTAGCCATGTGCTGTAAACTATTATAAATATTACATGGTGTAGCTGAGAAGCCTATACTCCAAATGTAATCTAGTATGGCTCAAACACTGAAGAACCACTCCATAAAAATGGCACTTCTCTGTTCTGCACATCTGTTTCTTGCATGTATTTTAAGAGTCAGATCTGCTTAAATAACATTTAAATGAAGGTTTTACTGTGGGTTGGTTTTTTTTAAGAAAAAAACATCTGTAGAGCTCTATAGAGCCAAGTCTACTTGGAGAGAGAGAGCTTGCTCTTCTTCAGTTTGGCTTTTAACTGCAAGATCATTGCTGCTCTCCTTTATTTCTGTGTATGTGCGTGCAGTGAAGACATGAGGTCAGGAGGAAATGCCTTGCACTGGTGCAGGACCTAGAGAGAAGGACAAAGGTTGCAGCTGGGATCCTGCAAGCTGATGTGAGTTGGTTTGGGCACAGTTTATATCAGAGTATTCCCGAAGGAACTTCCTTCCCCACTAAAATCCTGCCATCTGCTGCTGCTCAGCAGTGCTGGAGCCCAGAGACCAGCTGTACCCTACATAGCACTCTGAGCATGTGCTGCTGGCTGGGAGAGCTGGTGTTACTCCAGTGCCATCCTTATGTTAACAGCACCCTCAGGAAAGCAGCAGCAGCCCAAGCTGTGCAATGCTGGGGTCCTCCTGCAGTGATGAGGGTTAAAGTAGAAGCCTCCAAGGAAGTGTATCAGCGCACAGTGCTCTGGTGGAGTGCCACCAGGACTCTGTGCTGACCTTCTCCTTGTTAGCAATCCCAGCTGGGCCCACCCTGGGGGGATTCCTTCCTCATCTTCTTCATTCTTTGTTTCTCAGCCCCTGGGACTGGGATGCTCTTCCAGGTTAGCTCCATTCTTGTTGAGGGCCACCGTGGCTACTCCCACTGGTGGGAGATAGTCACACCCTTCAGAGTCCTGCAGCCAGAAAGCAGCTGTTGGTTTGACTCCCAGTGACCTTTCTTTCCCTTCCCTCCCTGTGGCCTGGCTGTTTTTACCACGAGGCTCACACCACAACCAGCTTCCAATGTGCTGCTGCGATTTGAACTCAGGCAGCAGGAAAAAACTGACCATCCCGCGCCTGGTGGCTCGCTGTGCTGAGCCACCACATCAGCTGGAGTCTAGCTCCTTATTACATCCAGATGCACAAACAGTTTGCCTGCCAAGAGTATGCTTGGTGCTTCATGAAACCCTATCACTGAAACGGATTAGTGGTGGGACTGCCAGGAGCAGCTTTTGGGAAAGGCATCGGGAGGGAGGGAAGCATCAGTACGTGTGGTGCATCCACCTCCTGAGATGGGCTTGCTTCTGAAAACTTTCTACTCAGAGGTAATTATAAACACAGAAGGAGGGAAACAAAGGAAGAGAGGAAGGTTTGCTAAAGTGGCTCCAAGTTATAAATCAAAGCTCCACAAATCTGTGCCCTCTTCATAGTCTCACATCCAGTACCTTTCATTTCTGTTCTCGATGCTTTACTGTTCAATTCATTTCATCCTGCCTCTGCAGCTCTGGGCAACTCCTAGAAAAGCACAAGCCTTCTCTCATGGGTCCTGTGTTATGGCCCACTGTGCCTCCCACCTGTGCATCTTTCTGTGCTTCTCACTTTGCTGAGGAGGGACTCATCCTTCCCAAACTTTCCTGCTTAGTCTACCTATTACTATAGTGGCAGCTCTACTGAAAATTTAGAAAATGGTAATTGAATTTACAGTGTTAACTACCTGAAGAAAGACTTAATTGCACTTGTCTGAGAAAACCAGATCAGCATTTTGGCTTGAGGCTTAAAAGCCTTTTGGAAGGAATCAAAAGTTGTTTTCTGTTCACTGCATGAAAGGGTAGTGGCTGTCATTTGTGCAAAGCTTTGCACACATGTAGCCCACATTTTATGTGTTTCACCATGAATGACAATCTGTGAAACAGAACCATTACTTCTGAATTTGCTCTTGCATCTGTAGTGATTCAACCACCAGAGCTGTTGGAAGCTCAGGCCTGGATGCCCATTTTTCTTGCAAATGGATAATAGCAGAACCCAGAATTCAGATATGAATGAGAGCAGTTTTCAGAATGTTCAAAATGGGAATGTGAATTCTGGAGACTAAAATGACTTCCATGATAGTTAAATCTAAGCTGTCTAGGGATCATTATCGGTGCAAGAGCTTTCTTCTTCAGCAAAATAAGCTGTTCCTTCTTACTCAAGGCAAATGATCTGTTAAATCTGTAGGCTGTGTTTTCTGTTTGGTTTCTGGCCACAAGGGGACAGACAGTAACTGTCACATAAAGACAACACTGTGTCCTAGGTGGATTAAGTACATCAAAGATGGTCAGTGCCTCAGCATTAACTGTTTCTGAAAAATAAAAAAAAAAAGTATCCTAGGCAGCACAGATCAGATACAAAAATATATTTGCTGAATTAGCACAGCAGAGATCAGAGAAATAAACATATTTCAGATGCAGCAAAGGAAAAATGCCATAAATGTATACGTGTTTATAGTTAAAAAAATTTATTTGATGTTAGGAGATTGAAGCAACATGTGAAGTGGCACACAGTGCCTGCCAGAGGCTTTAGCCGTATAAAACTACTTGGAGGAGAAGGCATGAATACTTGAGAGATCAGGGATAAAAAATGTGATTTTAGGACCTCTTGCCTCGTGTTCATAGATTCAGGTCCATAGTGCACTTAATGGCAGCCAGGTACTGCCCTCTGAGCATGAACATTTTCTTTTTAACATCTTGTAGCACCATTGTTTGCAGCTCTGAGTCACAAGAGATGAAGGACCTCAGCACCACAGGACCCATGTCCCCATCACTCTGCCTGTGTGGGCACTCTGCAGGCAAAGAGCTTCATCCACCCTCAAATACAGCCTGGGGCTCCATCTCCTTCATCACTCAAATGGGGCTGTTTTGACTTCTGAATGGTTGCTCTGTGCAGTCACAAGGAAACACACTTATTGAGATAGCTGGTTTCAGGGTGATTGAATTAATTTGGGTATTTCCTCATTCTTCCCATGAAGCTGATCACACAAAGATTATCTTCAGTGCTTACTGCATCGGAAATACCACTATAGATACTTTATTCCGTTTTCAGTGACCTTTTGTTTATGTTTATTTCATAAAGTACCAGACTCACTCATGGGGCTATTAATTAGCTCTGAATTCAGTAATTTTGGATAATTTTTGATGATTATCATCCTAAGAGTGGAATATGATCTGGTGCAGGAACTTGCTTTTATTTAGTCCTTGGGGGAAAAAAGTGCTTAATGGGAGAAGTCAGCAGTAAACTGAAAGAAATAAAAGTTGACCTTTCTTGACAAACTGTCTGAGTTTTCATGGCTTTCTCATGTCTTCATGCTGTGAGTAATGTAAGGAATGCTGCAGGCAGAGCGTCTGCAAGCTCAGATATTAAAAATAAAAACTTTATGTAAGCCAGTTGCATTTTCCTCTGTCCACTTTTAGTTTTTTAGTTTGCTCATTCTCTCTCTCTCTCTCTCTCTCTCTTTTTCTCCTTTTTTTCTCATTACAAGAAAGCAAATTCTGGAGATTATTCCCACATGAAACACTTCCCCACATGGGTCTGTCAGTACTGCCAAGTCACTGACATAACATCCCACTGCTCCTAAGAGATCCATGAACACTCACTGATACAAGTTTGTCAGGCTTCTCCAGTCTTATTAAAAAATACACTTTCATTTAACTTCTCACAGGAGCTGTTGGACAATAAAAGTCAGAAAAGCCCTTCCAGCTGACTGAAGGGGAATTTTTGAGTGTCTCCTGCCATCTTGTGGGATTGAGGGGAACATTCACTTTGCTTATTAATAATGTGAGATGTCAAAGCTTTCCTCGTGGTCCCCACTGACTAGCCAGCAAATGAGACAATGTGCGTGGCAGTGCACCCTCTTCTGCAGGAACAATTTTGAGGGAACCTGCTGACCTTAATGGGACTGCTCTAAGCCTCTTCCAGTATGTCTGTGTCCAGGATGGCCACTTACAGATTCATTAGGAGTCATTATTACAGGAAAGGATCAAAGTATGTGGGGGCTTCTCATGCTCTCAGTTCATCTTGGGGGATGCCCACAGTGCGAACTGGGGAAAATCTACACCAGTATCTCCTCTATATCCAGCAGAGTTGCCACAGAGGTCTGGAAACTGAGTGTGGAGTTGGAAACCAAGGACTCCTGCCTGCAACCCCAGCTCACCCCAGCTATGGCTGTGTGGGTGGCCTCAGGCACGGCTCTGAGCACAGAGAAAGAGGTCAATAATTTCTGAGTGATAATTCCATGTTTGTCCTTTCTTAAAACTCCCCGCTGCAACGAACAGCAGAGTTGCTCTGTGTAAATACAGCAACTGGCAGTATGTGAAGCACACAGTCCTACAGAGCTGGTTGGTTGTGCAACAGCTAAAGCACAGCAAGGTTTGGATACCAGAGGCTGACCCAGGTAAATGCTCCTTCCTTCTAACAGTGGCAGACTGCAAAAACACCACTGTGACTTGCTGGGACTCCTGAGTGAGTGGCAACAACATTGTCAATGTGAGCAGTTTGTTTTCACACCCATGCACACCGTCAGCCCACTGGTCTCAGTAGCTAATGGCAGCTGAAATAGAGTGTGCCTTTGTTTGCTTTGGGTTGCTTTGGTTGAGCTGTTCTGCAGGTTTTGGAATCACTTTGGGGTGATTGATTCTGCCATGTGAAAAATATTCCTTTCATAATTTCAGCTTGTTTTTATATTTGTTCTGTTTGAAACCATAGTCAGGCTGAATAGAGAGTTCCAGAGGATGTTGGTGAGTCCTCACCAGGAAGAGGCTGTAATTGCTT
Source organism: Origma solitaria (assembly GCA_013397895.1). Lineage (NCBI taxonomy): Eukaryota > Metazoa > Chordata > Aves > Passeriformes > Acanthizidae > Origma > Origma solitaria. Next base: position 1,088,347 of record VZRL01004687.1, on the reverse strand, counting down.
TGGCAGATCAGGGGCCAGGACTTTTTTCAAGTAGGTTTCATTGGAGGTCTCTGACAGTGGGGAAACGATGAGGTCTTGCTTGCCATCCCAGGCTTTGGAGGGGAATATTCTGGTGGATATTGATTTGTCCATCAATTTCCCTATCTATTACCTTCCATCCCTGTGGTTCCCAGACATAACATCTTTACTCAGTTAGTTCCTCTCTCTTCCTCTCTCTAACCTACATTCCTTCCTACCCTTTGTCCTTTGCTACCCCTCCAATTCCCATTTTTCTCCATGGACCTCAAAGAGTCTTTGCCACCTCCGTGCCAGACTGTGTTGCCCTGGTGCTTTTCCCCAGACTTTATTTCCCATGTTCCCGATTCAGGTCCTGCTGTAGAATAAGATACATTCCTTCTCCATACTGAGTATCAGCAGGAGGGACAGACAAACGGCCACCTTGCTTTCTCTTGTGCCGCTTAGGCCCAGAGGTTCTGCAACTGAGGAGGTAGCACATGGAAAATGCAGAAAACCTACTTCTGCCACATGTAGGCCTGGGCTGTGAGCTTGTGAGGATGGCAAACACAGAGGAACAGTAGCACAAGGGATCTGTGAGATTTAGGCATGAGCAGTTGCTCTGTGGGGTTGCACAACCGCAGCACACAGAGGAGTTGTGTGAATGCACAATCAGGTGAAAATGCCAGCCATTAGAAGCCATTAAACAACTGTACTGAAGATGAATAGACTTCTGTCATCAGAAGGCTTTGTGTTTTGTGCAAACATGGGCAGATTTGTTGGGGAGCACCAGGTGCAGGTCAGATTTATATTCTCTTCTTTGCAAAAAGTGCTTCTTTAGCTTTCCTCTAGTAAAAATCAAAAACAGCTGTCCCCCACTCCCCTGAAGAAAACAACTATCAACACTGTCGTTTTTTAACAACAAACCCAACCCTTAGTCTTATTTGATAAATGTATGGATAGTTTTGATTGAATATTTCATAATATTGGGGTACTAAGACTAATTATTTTTAACCTAGTATGGATAATTGCAGCATAGCAGGTTTGGTTAACAAATGCACAAGCAACTGATACAGTTGCATTTAAAAATAAGGAGTTCTGTTAACACTGCTTATTTAAAAAGAAGTCTAGCTCTCTCAGAGCATGCATTCATCACCCTGGTGAAGGAACTATAGCAATCCTTGCCGCCTAAAGTAGAGGAAATCTTTTCCTGTTCCCAGGATTGCCAAATGTGAAGGCCTGCCTGTAGATTGGCGTATTTACAAGTAGTCTGTATGAGATGGTGATATTATTATGAAGTTTAAGAAAAATACACTGAGGCACTAGTGTCAGTTCCTGCAGTAGCCAGAGATGTCTGTCCCTTATTGGGGTATCTCTCACTACAGGGGACCTGTGGCACATGTTGCCATGTCACTCATGGAACCTGACAGGAGCTGGAAATAGTTATGAGGCTGACTGATGCATATGCAGTTTCTCTGTCTGAGCCTGATGTAAATCTAATCTTCCCTTTTGTTGCACCGCATGCTGCCTGATAATGCCATCACTTTGTAGCTTGGCACAGCACAAGACTTTGGAATCAGCTTGGTGGCATCTGTCATTCTAACCACTTACCTGTCCTCTGCACACATACTGGGGTAGACGTAGGTGATGTAACTAATACTGAAAACAGTCCTAAAAGTTAGGATGTTTTTCAATGCAGCGTAGAAGACAATTGAAGTAAAAGGGAATCTAATCCCAAGACTGCATGAATTCTCTAAATTCAATTAGACTTTCATGATATAACTTGTTATATGTTGAGAAACTGAAAGGCATCACAGGGAATAAAATCACAATATTTTAACTGATCAAGATAATTAATGGATCTAGATATATGCAGAACTCTTTCCTGTTACCTCATGATAGGCAGTGTCTCATCTCTTTTCTTCTTTTAGGAGAAGCTGCTAATGTGACATATTAAACCATTGTTGCTTTGCAGAAGCATGAGCAGAGGAAATTTGAGCCTGAAATATTTGCCTAAAATAATGAAGATTTATTACTCTGTTGACAGTATTGAATCTTTCAAGTATAGATGCTAAAAGGGTCAGTTATTTTTCTGGCAAATCTTGAGAAAGAACGTATCGTAAACTGAACGACTTAATTTTGATTTACGTGCCAGTAATGTAGGTGCTTTATGGACAATTTGATGTCAAATACATAGTTTAGAGACAAAGAGGCTTTGAAGCAAAATGCACACTCTTAGAGCGAGTCCTGGTTTTAACTGTTAATGATTAAAATAAATGTTCTCTCCCTTCCTTGGTTAGTTAGAAACTGTAAAGGCTATCATATTAGTAAGAAATATATAAGGCTTGTTGAGAAAGAGAGATAAGAGATGGAAGGGAATTTAATCAGTCAAGGTTCCTTACATATTAATTAATATTCTGTATGTGTATAAGGAAAAAATTCAAAATAGTTCAGATGTGTTGAGGAAAACATGTTTCAAGAATTTAACCTTGGTGCAAATACATTACCCTTTTTTTCTTTAATTTCTTCACCTTTTGTGAGTATTTGTCTCCACATGTTTTTTGTTGGCTTTTTTTTTTGTACATTACAAACACGTTTGTTTGCAGTTTACATTAACCTGATTTGAACCTCGAGATGGCTGCCTAGTGGCAAAACATATCCTTGTCCCAGAGTATGGTGAAGCTATAAAATAGGTTACTGAGGCCTCAGTGTTAACAAACACCTTCTGTCCTCAAAGAGGCTGTGTGGGTGCCTTGTGGGTTGGTGTCCTTAGCTCACTCAGGGTTCAGACAGAATCCCTGAATCTTAGCATTCCTCTGGAATTTTCATGAGTTGGATGTGTAGAAACTGCCCTCCTACTCAGAAGGGCCCATCCAGTGATGTTTGATAGCTGGGGAAAAGAAATTATTATGATTTTGTAAATATGAATGTTTCTACTTCATGATCTTTGTAATAGCTACGCTGAAGAAGGTAAAAGATATTTCCCTGGACACAATCAAATATGCACATTGCTTAACTTCCTGGTAGCATTTTAGCACGGGAGTGCAGCAACTAATACTAACTGCACTGTCTGTGTCTCTGATTCATAGAGAGTGTTTAAAGGTTACCCCAAGGCTGAACAGGACACAGTAATTTTTCTTCCCCATTATACAACTCATTCTGCTGTTACTGCCTAGTAAAGGAACTCCTACAGTTTTGCAAGCAGTAGTTCTGGGAAACTCTGACATCAGTTACTTTATAGGCCTTTTGAGGAGACTTTTTTGTGTGGTGGCAGATGAGGTCACATCCGTGATGCAGCACGGATGTTCTTACTTCATCCAAATCCCAGTACCTGTAAATCATGCCCTGGGCTTGAACAGGATTGCAGCCTGTAAAAACAATTCACAAACACCAGGTGGAGAACATGACAAGGCAAAAAGGGGAGACAGAGACACAAACCATAATTAAAATGGACAACTATAATAACATAACAGCTCCTAGGGCTGTGATGTGTAGGCAGTGTCTGCCAAATGTGGTGTAGGTCAGGAATTCAAACACAGAAAAGAAGGAACATTAAGGAGGAAGAGGGCAGGAAGCAAAAAGCATCTCAGATGTACTAACTGGGAGATGAGGGAACGAGGCCACTGTGGTTAACAACTAGATGCAGACTCAGGTTTTGATCTTCAGCTTCCCACAGGCCTCTTGAGTGACCTTGGAAAAATAATTTCTTATACCTAATTTTTACACTCTTTTTCTGTCTTCCCTACTTAAATTTCAGGCGTTTAGGGCTGGGTCTGTGCACTTACAGAATGGCGTATCTTATTAATTTATTGGAACATATTGATGTGATATGAATAATGCGTTGGAATGACTCACTGTCCTAATGACAGTTTACACAGGTTCCCTTCTTTCTGCAGGGAAGGTTAAATAACCTCTGTGGCAGTGATGCCTCTTTGAATTGCTGAGCTTTGCCTAAAGCTGCTCACCCAGTTTATGACAGGAGTGCAGTGTCTGCCCGGCTTGTAGGGTCAGACCAGTGCTTCCCAGATTAACTGAGCTGTCAGGTTTGGAAGAGGAAATAATTCTCTAGAAGCATGTGTGTTTAAACGCAAGGCATAGCTGTGTGATCCTCCATATGGGAAAACAGAGGAATGATAAAATTCTGCCATAGGAAAAGCTTTTTCCTTGGCTAAGATTCCCATCAGGATTCAGTGCTTTTTGGGGGCATTTGGGGTTAAATGTCTGCCCCTTCCTTGCCTCCCAACATATGCCACGACTCTGTTCACAAGTCTTAGCATAAACATTTATTTTCTCTGACCCCTGGAGAAGGGAAAAAAGGATCAGAAATGCTTTTGCTTATCCTTTGATGTGGGGCTGTGGAGCAATGACAGGGACAGCAGACAAAGTGAGCATGTTAGTGTCCTCCTGACTGACAAACTGCTGGAATCAAAGTTAAGGCAAAACATTCATACTAAAAATATAAAAATAAAGAAAAAAAAGTAGAGAATGATAGGGAGAGAGAAGGCTAAATACAGCTTTTTATCTTCAGTGGTACTCTGAGGGCCTTGCCACTGATGGGCTGCGTTAGTAATGAACTGAGTAGTTAATAAATGCAGAGGAAGGGGAGGGTTGCCTGATGGCTTCTCTTGTATTTCCAGGTTTTGGTGGGCAGAGCTGTGGCATCTCTGGGTGGGGGGAGCTGCAAGTTACCTCAGTTAGGATTGCCCTGCTGGTGATCTGAGCAGCCTGGCAGCCCTTGAAGCTCCTTGGCTGGTGGAGTGCTATGGCCACCCCAGGTCCTGAGTGCTAGCCAACAGCCTCCTGCTGGTGGTAGGCAAAACAGCTGCCTACCGCCTGCAGGCTGGAGTCCTCTGCCTCCTCTGGGGAGGCTTTTGATGTCTGTGTATGTGCTTGTCTTCCCCCATTTAAAAGCAACCAGAACTCTGTGGTAGGTTTTGAGTGGTGCACCAGGACATCAGTGCTCACTCCTGCCCTGGGCTGGGCCCCACTGATTTAGGTGGGGGACATTGTGTAGCACTTTGGGCAGTGTGGCCCACTTGCAAGTGTGGCCAGGGTCTCTGCTGTCCCTGTTGGGAGCAGGGTGAGTGTGACAGCCCTGCAGTCAGCGTGCTCTGCAGCCCTCTGTCACCTCTGTACTGGAATGCTGCAGGAGCAGGGCTCCAGAGGGGCTGCTGGAGGCAGTGCTTGCTTGAAGAGCCAGCCTAGTGGTTCCCACTGGCTTCCTCCCAGTGTGAGCTGCCTCCCTTCTGCAGGGGTGATGTGTGTCCATGGGCTTCTCCGTGGGAATCCTGCCAGCTTGGGCTCCTGCTAGTGTTGAGGAGTTGGACCTGTCAGAGGGGTCTGTGCGTTCCCATACGTGGAACAGCCCTGTGTGCAAAGAGGCAGGTGCCTCATGTCCTGGCCTTTCAGAGGGGTGGGGCAAAGCAGTATGAGGTGCTACATCCCCTCCCTGTGCTCAGGGTGCAGGTCCTGGGACTCTCTGTCTTGCTGGCAGCCTGCTTGGTGTGTCCTTCCCATAAATGAGGTTCAAGTTCAAGTACTTGAGTCTCCATAAAGGGGTCTAAGTCAAATGAGGGGAGACTGATGCGCTCTGTAACTCCATGGTTGGATGGTGCCCTGGATTGGCCTCAGCAAACAGTCCTGGGCTGCTGCACCTGTGCCTTTACCCCCTGTAAGCAGGAGCAAAGCCTCTTCCTCTGCGCCTCGTTGTCCCTGGCCCTGGATGCTTGGAGTACGTGCCTGAGCACTGCTGGAAGTTTGGCAGCCCTAGCTTTGGTCAGAACTGCTGGTCCTTTCCTGCCTGGTGGGCAACTCTGGCGGCTACCAGTGAGTACAGGAAATCTGAAAAAAGAAGACCGCATAGAAGTAGGAAAAATTTGCTAATAGTTAATATTTGCTGTCTTCAAAAGGCACTCCTGGTTTCATGGAATTAATCTGCCTGTGGTGTAAGTTTTTCTCTTATTCAGCATATGCTTTTCACTGCTGTCAAAGGACGGTTAGCAACTAGGTGTCTCCTTTAGGAGTAGAGAGTAAGAGAGTCTATTAGTTTCCTTTTGAGAATGAGAGCAACTGCAGTTGTATTGTCTGAATTACAAAGCTTCCAGGAAAAGTGAAAGCCCCAGCCTGCAACCTCCAAAGATCATTAGCAAAGTTTGTCTTTATTTCTGTGGGAATAGAAGAGTGTCTGGGGCAATTAGCAGTATTGTAAAGCTGCAGATTGGTCTGTGAGTACAGAGGAGCCCTGATAGCTGTGCTCCTTTGTAATAGCAGATGAACTTTTTTAACCTTTGTTTGCCAAGTTCAGCTGAGGAAAACCTGTGTGATATAGTTCCCAGGTATAACTTCTGTGGATACTCTACAAAGCTCATTAAAATATGAGTTAGTGACTTTAATATTAATGTCATACTCCATCTGCCTACAGAAATGTAGTTATAGGATATGCCTTTATGATAGGCTGGTGTAAGTAACACAGTGCAAACTCATCCCCAAAGTTCCATATGCGTGTGAAGCATTTAGGAAATGCAACTGTGAAGATATAAAAATCTCCTGTGCATAATTGATTCAAACTACAACCCACTGATAGACTGGTCCTGGAGGAAGTTAATTAGCAAGTCTTTTGGCAATCTGCTCAGTTTAATTCTTGTTCTACATCCTTCTAGGTCAAAGTGTCTGGCTTCTATTGCTAATTGTCTTTTAAAAATCCTGGCATGTCTGAGGAGCTGCATGTCATGAATACCTGCACCTTCACTGCAGGCATTTACATATTATCTGATCAGATTTCACAGTTAGAGATGCAGCTGCACTTACCTGCCTGGAAAAGTAGTGAGTGGGCAGAACTAATGTTGGGAAATAGGAGGAATGATCTTTCTTGATTGATTTAATTAAAAAACAGAACAAACAAAACCACAGGTTCCTCCCCCCCTGCAAATGGCCTCAAGCTCCCAGCATTGTTAGCAGTTCTGTGGTCTGACTTTCCTGAGCTTCTTAAACTGAAGGGAGAAGAGGTGCATGAAACAGAAGAGTGTCCAAGAACTACAGGACATTCCTAAAATCTTTGATCTTAGATATTAAGTGGCAAAAGTGTTACCTTAACAAGTTGGAAAGAAAACTTTATAGGGTGAGTGGATAGTGTAGTCTGTACACTCTGCATATGCATTCCTTAGGATATCTAGCAAGAGAATCTGAAAGAGGTGTGATCAGTGTAGAATAAATCCAAGGTATGATCTTGTTTTTCTGGTATAGTCTGAAACTGGGTGCACTGTCCCTTGGCTCTATTGATGCAGCAACATGTGGGGTGGAAACCAGGCCTCCTGTACTAGCTGCACAAAGCAAGTTTTGCCAGGAAAGTTTTCCATGGATGTGATCTGCTGATTTCCACTGACTAAAAAGCATTAGCACTGCCTCTGCAGTGGATATAGGGCAGATGTTCACTGCATCCCATACATGAGCATCAGAAATGTGTCCTTGCCTTGGGCTCACCTGAATTTCCTGGGACAAGTATCTTGGAATTTAGGAGAACCTGATTTTGGAAGGGAAATGCCAGGTACTGCAAATAGTTGCCTTTGCAGAGAACATACCCTGCATCATCAGCATGGGTGGGTGACAGACTGCAGGGATGTGCTTTCCTGACATTTCCAGTAGGGCTGTGGGATATAAGTGCCTCAGTGAAGAAAATCTGTAATGTGGCAATGATGAAGATGTGCTTGCACACGTTTTGGTGTTGCAAAGTTAATGAAATGGGAAGCAAAGAGCAGAACAAAAAAAAATTGTATAAATAACTTTTGAAAAGTAGTCAAATTGTCTTTTTGAGACAGAGATTAAATTGCGCAAGAGAGAATTCAGGCAGTGTTTAGCAAGGGTACATACTTGCTCATTTCCACAGCTTCTATAGAATGACAGATACTCACTTTAGAAGTATATAAGAACCAATTTTTCAGGGAGTGCCTGTCTCAAAAATAGATTAGCATGTCCAGGAAATCGTAGATGTGATACTTGAACTTGCGAGAAGGTATGACTAGAAGGTTTGAAAAGCTCAGTGTGGTTGAATACATTTCTGTCATGAAACAATCAAAGACTATATTAAGTAGGAAGGTATTCAATATCAGTTTCATTTTCTTTTGAAGAGCATTGTGTTTTTTTCCCTTTCCTTCATCACTGATGTGAGAAACATATATAATGCTTTCCAAAAAGGAGAGCATATACATATGTCCCCTGACATGGCTAAATTAAGTGTTGTAAGGAATACTAAACTAGGGAGGAGCTAGGTGATAATGCTTTTCCTAACAAGCTCTCCCTTGAAGGCATAAGGTAAGGCAACTATGACTCTGCTCTTTCATCAGAATGTGCTTTGCAGGCTCTTACTGTATTTGGACAAAATCTTGGCTTTTGGGAGCTCTCTTGAAAAGTTTTAGTTTCAGCATTTTCTATTTCTACCATTTGCCAAGAGGATTAACGACATGGGTGTGCCTGTCGTGAATAATCCTTAAGCCAGCTGTGCACTGTGGGAACAGTAAAATACTTGATGAATGTTCCAAAGTGCATGGGCTCCGCTTAGGTTGTGCCCTTCACCCCAGGTGGGGAAGAGGCTGGAGAGGTGTTGCAAGCTGCAGCTGATAGATCATCGCGGTGTTTGCTACACAAGGCTGGGTCAAGGTCATGATAATTCTTCATGTACTCATCTCAAGACAGCAGGTTATTTAAATCAGTCTGTGATTGCAAAGGGAAAGCACACACACATCTGTAAAAATGACCATGTAAATATGCCCTCCTCACAGTGACTTTGAGCTTGGAGGTGTCACTCAGCTGGAGGCCATGGGAGCCATTTAAGGCTGCTGTGGTGAAGCACAAGTGCAAGCTGGTCAGCTGGTAATGAGTGCTTTCATGGGACTTATTAAAGAGTAACATTGATTATTTATTGCAACTGATGGATTTGTAATCTGTAAAGTGGAACTAGTTTAAATCCTTTCTGTTTACTATGGTCTCACCAAGTGAGTAAACACATCTTTATATGATATTTCATTAACTGAGCCGGATATAGGATGGACACCATTACCTGTAAAATCGTTGTTACTGGCTTGATGCCACTAGTAGTTGTCTTCATCATAACTAGGGAATTACGTGTCATCCATAGTCTGCACTTCAGGCACAAATTCTCATGATACTCAGTCTGGCATAAACATGAGTGTCTTATTGATTACATCATTACCAGGATTAGTGAACCTCAGGGTGTCAAACTTGTTAGAGCCACGTGGAGAATAAATTTTGAGCCTGACTGCAAAGACCAAGGTTGTATTAATTGTCCAGCCTAGAGCTACAACGCTCTATGCAGAACTTCTGAGTGTTAAAATCTAATCAAAATCTTAGCTAGTATCTTACTAATTGCATAATCTTGCTGATTTTTATCAATGTTAAACTGAATAAACAGGAGAAGTCCATCACTGGTATAAATCTAGAAGGAGTAGTAAGAATAGGTACACATCCCTTTCCAGCAGCAGCAAATCTTTTCAGATTCTTGACTGGCATAAATCAATGAAGATCAGTGTGGGTTGGACATGTTCCCTGTTTAAAAGAAACTTCAAGGGGCAGGATTGCCAAAGACTGGAGAAATAAAAGGTAAGATTTAACTGGAGTAGAGCAGGTTTAACTTTAGGTAAGGGCTCTAGTCATCTTAGATGAATTGGTAAAATACTAAAATTTAATGAGAAACATTAGCAACTTAATTAAGTACAAGATACTGATTTTTTACAAATGCTTTCATTTTCACTTTATTCTATGTTTTGTCTTTGAGCCAGAGGCAAGTTAATACTGGCCCATCAAACTGTAGGAGAAATTTAATCAGCACCACTATTGTGCAAATAATTTGGCAAGATACAACGACAAATAATACTTTACAAAGCTTGTGCAATTGGTAGTCCCCGAAGCAATCTGCATAACTGCTCACTCCTTGACGAAGGACACCAGGTTTTTGCAGTTTTTGATTGAAAGGACTTTTAATAGTTCAAAATTAAACCTTCAAAAGGGGTACAAGCATATCTGGAGGTGATTCTTACATATGATGGGAGTGTTTGAACTGATACATGGGCCGGATTTGTCTGTGCAGGACAATTCTTTCTGGATGTCCATATTTATTTTGGTGGTGGTGTTCATTGTATCTCCAAAGCTTGTGGTGTAGGATGAGACTGGGGACTGGTTTTTCCCAGAGTTTTGTGCACGCCAGGTGCTCCTCTGAGGAGGACTCTGAATTAACAGCTATATTCTGCTCTAAAAATGCCAGAGCAAGTGAACATACTGATATGTGGGAAGGTAGAGCTGTAACCAATACTAGATAATCTTGGGTAGCACCTGGACAAGATAATTATTGGAAAAGAGGAAGAATTTGCAGGCAAAAGGAGAGTGAAAAGCTCTAGCTATACTCAGCAATTTCTCCTGTGGTCTGTTGCTGGATCAGCTGAGACTCTGGTGGAAATTTCTGCATATGCAGACCTGTAAATTCTGTATGTAGTCCTGGAAAACTCTCCTTCCCTGCCCACTCTATGCCCCAGAAGCAGGTGGGAACTTTCTTAATTTCTCTCTCAGTGTTGCATTTGCCGCTTTCTAATAATTTAAGAGGGCGCCTGGATTTTTCTTGTAAGAATCCAGAGTAAATGAAAATCACACCCATCATTATTGGGTGAAAAGCTGTACTATCAATTTCAACAAATTAATTCGAAGCAATATTTTGAAGTAATAGAATTAGTTGGTTGGTTTGTTCACTTAAAAAGGGCTTGGCCAAGATGTAGAAATGGGTTTGTGGATTTATTGTCTTTTTTCCTGTGCTACTCCTGATTCACTGTATGATCTAAGCATTTCTTTTAGTGCCTCAGCTTCTTCTGTGGGTAAAACTGCATATAACCATATTACTGGGTGGTGTGCCAATGCTTATTAATGCTCATTAGATTACTTCAGCTGTTTGTAACATAGAAACAGGAAGCTATTACATAGAAAAATGTGGCCCAGTACTAGTGATGTGCAAAAATGGATTAATATATTCATTAATGTTGTAAAGCATAGATGCAAATAAATCAATCTTTAACACTGGGTAAAGTAGACTTAAAGGAATTCTTCTATTTCCTACAGGCTCTTCTCAAATCATTAATATGCACACTGAAGATTTAAAATTTCAGATTTGAATTATAACTTCAGTAATTGACTTTGGGAGCCTAATTGGAAAGATATGGGATACATAGGGCCAACTTCATAATTCTCTTGGGGATGTGTACCCTACAAAGACCCAACTGAAAGTAATAATTGGTGGTTTGAAGAAAAGAGTTTCTGTATGTGGAGTTTTAGGATTTTTTTTTTAGGAAGCAGTTCAGTTGACCAGAACTACCCTTGGTAGTGCTCTGATGGTTCTTCTGTGATGATCTCATTCTATAGGTAGACCTTTGAAGCCTTTGCTGTAATTGGCTTATTTGTGTCAGCTACATCTAGAGTGTAACACTATGAATAAATGCACAGAAGCATTTTCATTCTTGGTTATTCTGCAATTCTTTTTGGCAACTTTTATGCCCTATTATTTTTTTGTGCAATGCTTTCTTTGCCAAAATGTCAATATTCTTGTATGTACTCTTTCATCTGTAAGGTGTAACTTTTGGCCTATACCTGACAGGTAAATTGGGTTCCAGTAAGCTGGTTTTAAGTTTACTGTTCATATCCTAATTATTTCAGATCCACACTAGGAGGATATAAAAGGATACAAAAGGACTATGCTGTCTCCTTTGGTTTGCCAATTTATAAACAGTTCCTGGGTAATTATTAATACTTGTATAAACTTTCCATAATAACACAGTTGACAGTGTACCACTGAATCTTTTGAGGTATCCTATTATATGAGTGAGTCAGAGCAGAAATCTTATTTGCTTTGTTTCTGGCATTCTCTTTGAAGGCTTGGTCTGTGATGTGTAGGATCCCACGTGTAAGATCCCACATCTGACTTCATGGTTTTTCCATCATGCCTGTTTCCCAGATAGGTTTTGTCATTGCAGGATTGCATAATTTACTTTGAAAAAGGAATGTGCTGTTTCCAAATGCTAATTTCTCCTTGCATTTCTTACACAGTGGCATCTTTCACTCTGTTCCAGTGAATGTAGAAGCGACACTCCAGCCCAGCTTTCAGCAGGCGGGTAGCCAGAGTGGTTCTCTGAGACTCAATCTCCCCATCAGTGCTGGACTTGGGCCATGCTGGCAATGCACAGACCTCACACACACTCCTTGCAGTGGTAGTTTGGAGGGTTGTAGGTGCTGCCTCACTCCTCCACAGGATGGGGCCCCTGTTTGGAGGAGAGGGAAATAGGTGTGGCAGAGTAAATGATGGCCAACTAGAGACACATGGAAGGGAGGTGTCCGAGCATTCTATCAAAAAGAGATTGCTGTGCCCTTTGCATTCCCACTGCATTGGTTTAACTGATGCATCTCGTGGTGTGGGGTGGGACAGAAGGGGAAGCTGTAACTGGCAAAGGTGTGCTTTATTAGAAGTTGTCTGAGGCTAGAGAAGTCACAGATAGCTCCAAATTTCTCCTCTCTAAGAATTGTATGCATATTGGAAAAGGTACGGAGGCTGGGTAAAACAGGTATGGCTGTTTCATTTTGGGGTTACCTGTCTAGCAGAGCAGTGACCTCAGGCATGGAGTTCATGAAACTAAACCTGTGTAAAAAGCAAGATGATCATTTAGGGTTTGCTGCTCTTTTAGGCCTGAAAGCTTATTGTCATTAAGCTGCTTGCTTCTAACAAATAGTAAAATAGTGAACTATTCTGGGCTGTAGACTTTTTTCTTTAGATTACTAAGAGGATCTGAGGTGGCAAGGAAACCAAAGTTAGCCATTTGTTTGTTTGGCAGAGACCATCTGCCTTCCTCAGGTGAGAGAGGACAGCAGGTGCCTCTCTGCTTTCTACCTTTCTGGGGGAAGCAAGGCACTCTGTCTCTGCTGCTGTTTCTGCTTCTGTTTTTGTCTCTGGAGTTCTCCACCATGGTTTTGGCCCTGACTTGGTGGGAATATAGTTCTGATACTTTTGTTGAAGGGTGACAGATAAGAGGTACCACCCAAGGTGAAATGTACCAGTTGCTACAGCTACTGTAGGTGGTGACTGAGTTGCAAAAGTGGCCATACCTGGTTGCCACCTGCAGGACACTCAGGCTGGAGGAAGCCTTGATCCTGGAATGCAGGAACAGAGCTGCAAGGAGAACCCACTCATCCACACCAGGGAGCCAGACACAGACCTTCCCACTTGGCAGATGATGCTCTCTTCTGCAACCAATCCTCCTCTACACTGAGGTCAGGAATAACAAGGGAGGTGCAGAGGAGCACTACATAGCCAAGGATGGAGGCCTGCTGCCTTCACCCTCAAGGAAGTCAAGAAGGGTAATGAATCCGGTCTTTGAGTCAATGGACCAAGTCTAATGGGGCCTGGGGTGCTTCTCTGCCAGATGGATATACTGGTGAATTCTTCGTCCTGATGATTGTGTTCTTGCCCAGTTTTCTGGGTTCCTAAGCTGCTTAGGAAATACTACAGGGCTCAGATATTAAGGTTGGAGTTGGTCAGGTAAATCCTTTAAGCTGAACACAGAAGCCTAGATGAGGAATGCTTAGTTGAGTCAGAGAAGCTGACTTGGGGCTGTAACTTGTTATGGGAAAAAGTACTGGCAACAGAAAGACTTTAACTGGGGCTAAAAGCACAGATACAAAGCGGGGCTTAAAACGTCTTTCTGGATGCTGAAGACTAAGAACCACAAGAGGAAAACAACGGACTGATCAGAGGATGGGCAATGGAGAAGTGCTGAATAGTTGACATGGTACAGATTCACTTTGCACCAAATGGAAGAAGCTGGTTATACTTTGAATGGGGTAGTTATTGGAACTAAAGTTACTGGCTGTGTAAAAAATTGCAGAGAATCTGTCAAAATCCTGTTTGTGTTAGGAACACTTCTTATTTCAAAAAATATTTTATTTCCTTAACGGAAAAGGAACCAGCTGGCAATAAAAGAGAGGAAGTTAATTCTGATGAATGTAGTCACAAAACATTTCCAGAGGAGAGCCCACTGTCACAGGAGCAGGAGTGAGGGAAAACAGCAGAATCAGATGTCTGAATGAGATACTAAATGTAGGTGTCTGGTTACTCAGGAACTGATACTTAGGTGTCTTAAGTACTTGTTTAAACATGTTAATCAAAGAGCTGCTTCTGCAGTCAATCTTGCTTTTTAAACAATGTGTAGTTTTTGTATGTCCACAACAGACCTGAATACATATGTTTGCACCATGCTTTTTAGCCCATCTGGGCATATTTTAGCTGCTGTTACACTGCCTTAGGAATGCCCAGCAATAATCAAAAGGGAAAGGAAATTTTTGTTGGTAAAATGTGAACAGTGAGATGCACCAGCAAAAAACCCAACTCACAGCACCTTAATGAGCACAAGTTCTGAAGAAGTGAAATAGAAGACATCGCTCTTTATAGCATGGTCCTAAGGAAACACAGCCCAGGAGAAGGGAATTAGATGAGGGAATGGCATTCAAGCATTATACCAGGAAGGCTGTATGAAGGGAGCAGCAAGCCAGACTTGATTCAGTAAGCTGCAGAGCAGTAGGCAACTGAATAGGGGACAAATATAAGAAAGGAAAATATGTCATCACCTTTCCAGACAAACAGCTTATATCAGCGGGGTAATCACCCTTCTGTTGGCAGTATGGTTGGAAGTTGAGGCAGCAGTGATCTGCTGTGGAGTGTGATTCTGCAGTCCAGCATTGCTTCTGCACTCAGACATGAGCTGAAGAGTCTGAAACACATGACATGAGTCCTGAATAAATTTGGGTTCTCAGGGGAGATACACAAGATTTTGGGATAAATATTGTGGTGGGATCAATTAAAGGAATTTCTTCAGGGGAGTTACTGTCAAAACCTATTTATGATTATTCTGTTTAGAAACTTCAAAGGAACTTTTGAAGTCACAGTTCTATATGAATCGAAGATAAAGTGGATTCTGAGTAAAAGCTCAACTGAAGGCGGTAAGAGTCATGGTCTTAAGATAATAATTATGGAGGAGATAGACTAAAAGCTGAAGGGGATGAAGAATGAAGAAAGGAAACATTATGATCCATCTATCCTAGCTTTCCCTTTCTTGCATCCGGAAGTTCTGTGGTGCTAGATGGGAAACTCAAAATACCTGGTCATAATCATAGATGAAATGTCTGACTGTGTGAATGCTGTGACCCCTTTTTGGCTTAGTCTGTGCACATATTTATACAGACAGTCTCCTGTTGGACTTGGATACATTCAACTCAGTATAGCACCTGCCTCCAAGAGCTCTGTAAAATCAGTTTCCCTCTTGTGGAACTGCTTGGCCCAGGGTGAATGCCATGCTACCTAAGAGAAGGCTTAAAATACAGAATATGGCATCAAATAAGTGTCCTCTGACATCTCAGTTGAAAAGAAGCTCTAAGTCTCTTTTAACATCACAGTTCACTTGGTACCTCTTCATCAGAGCATTGTCATCTTTTCAGAGAATGTTGCCTGCCTCTGCTTTTCCAAGTATGGGGTTTGCCCTGTTAAAATAGGTGTTGTAATGGAGTGAGTTCTCTTTTTCCTTGAGGAAAAGTAGTTTCAATGCATTGCCATAATTTGGCAGCCAGATTGTCATTCCAACTCTCACTTCTGTTCCTCAAAAGGTGCTTATTTAAAATACTTTGTGAGATGTGGGACAAACAGATCAACAGTTTAATAACTCTAGTGTGTGCAGTGATCTTGGTACATACTTAACATGGAAAGGCTAAAAAAAAGAAATGCTAAATTTGGTCTTGAATTTTTCATTGGGAGTCAGTGAAGAAGGTTATAAAATCTCACCAAGCAAGAGTGACAAGAGGAGTGTGGTTTATTCAGGCAAGGAAATGAATACTCTCAATTGTATGATGATATTCAAATGATTCAATAGCATACATAATCTGTGACAAGGTGACCTTAGTGGATGAGAGAAATGCTGTGGATAGGTGAAAAAACAATCACGATGGGCCCAGAGGGTGGTGGTGAATGGAGTTAAATCCAGCTGGTGCCCAGTCACAAGTGGTATTCCCCAAGGCTCAGCACTGGGGCCAGTTGTGTTCTTTATCAATGATCTGGATGAGGGGATTGAGAGCACCAGATGCAGATGACACCAAGGTGGGGGGGAGTGTTGATCTGGAGGGTTGGAAGTCTCTACGAAGGGATGTGCACAGGTTGGATTGCTGGGCTGAGGCCAGCTGTATAGATTGACTAAGGTAAAGTGCCAGGCCCTGTATTTGGGTCACAACAACCTCAGGCATCTCTACAGGCTGGGGCACAGTGGCTGGAAAGTTGCCTGGTGAAAAAGGACCTGTGCGTGCTGGTCAATAGTGGCTGAATGTGGGCCAGCAGCGTGCCCAGGTGGCCATTGCTGAGAAAGCCAATGGCATCCTGGCCTGTACCAGCAATAGTGTGGCCACCAGGACTGGGGCAGTGAGTGTCTCTCTATACTTGGCCCTGGGGAGGCCACACCTCAAGTGCTGTGTTCAGTTCTGGGACCTTCCCTACAAGAAAGACATTGAGAGACTGGAGAGACTCCAAAGAAGGGCAACGGAGCTGGGGAAGGGCCTGGAGCACAAGTCTGATGAGCAGCAGCTAAGGGAGCTGGGGGTGCTTAGCCTGGAGAAAAGGAGGCTCAGGGGAGACCTTATCGTTCTCTATGATTACCTGTAAGGAGGCTGTAGCCAGGTGGGGATTGGTCTCTCTTCCTGACACAGGACAGGAGGAAATGGCCTCAAGTTGCCCCAGGGAGGTTTAGATTGGATGAAAAATTTTGTCATGGAAAGGGTTGTCAAGCCCTGGAACAGATTGCCCAGGGAGGTGGTTGAGTCACCATCCCTGAAGGTATTTAAAAGGTCTGTACATGTGGCACTCAGGGCCATGGTTTAGTGGTGGACTTTGCAGTGCTGGGTTAATGGTTGGACTTGATGATCTTAAAAGTCTTTTCCAACCTAAACAATTCTGTGATTTTGTAGTTGTAATTAGTCAGTCATAATTGTTTGGAAACTTTTTGTGTTGTGAGGAGCATTTGCAGAAGTTTGCGTTATCAATACATGAGGAGCAATTTGCTGAAATTACTTCTGAAGAATTTTTTTTAATAGGAAGCTTATAGGAAAATTGTCATCCTCCTGCCAGAACATAAATTGAAGGGGAAAAAAGGTTATATGATTAATTTATCCCAGATTATCTAGATTGTCAGATTTTGTATCCATTTTAGTGGAGTAAATAGAATGAACAACTATTGTTGTGTTGTCTTTTTTGTTTAAGTTCATTATTAGTAATGCTGTATGGCAGAATATCACTGAGTAATTTAAAAAATGTTTTTCTTTTCTGCCCGTGTAGGAGTTCCATATTGTAAATCAAATTTACCTTATGCTATATCTGTTTTCCCCATGTTTTCAATTTCACGTAGAAGAAGTAGATGAGACCTATCAGCTTGCTGAGGTGGATTTTGGGTGTCCCAATGTAACGTCTCAATTGCATAAATGGATTTTGTAATCTTTTTCTCTGCTGCTTGCACAATGTGGATTAAGTTAATTATTTATAGCTTGTCAGGGCAGCTGTTGAGGTGTCCTGTGCAATGCAGGAGATGTTGTATTGCACAGGAAACCAACCTACTGTGCCTTGTCAGTCTGGGTAGGGCCAGAAGACTTTTTAATTGATAGATGAAATATGTTAATGATCTTTTTTGTTTTTCCCCGAGAAAAGAATCTATTGTATTTGTCCTGTCAAGTAATTTTTCATTGCTCACTTATTTTTCTGCATTTTTTTTCCTTCCGAAGTGTCTCTGATCTTCCCATGCCACTTCTCTCTCTAGCCCCTGGTCATTTCAGCTTTTGGTGGTTGTGTTTCCTCTGTGTCTCTCTCATGGCCCTTTTAGGAAGAGCAGGTGCTCCCAGGCCGGACACTTGAGCCCATGCCAAGCTGGAAAGAGCAGCCCCTAGACTGAGGTAGGGACAGGGGCCGCTGCAGCTCCATAGAGGGTTGGTCCTTGCTCACCATTATCCTTTATACAAACACTGGGATGTCTGGGCTTTTTGCAGGTCCTGTCTTCTTTAAATGTCTGCTAATGAGAAGGTTCACTGCCTTTAAGCTGGTCTGCACCAAGTCTTAGCCTGGAGCAGTGATGGTAATCCATATCCCAGTGCTGGTGTCCTGCTGGCGGCTGTGGAGTGAGCAGAGCAGGGCAGGCAAGAGAAATACCCTGCTGGTGCCCTGCTGGCCATCCCTGCCTGCCCTCACTGGGAGCAGGGCCCAGGCACTGTCTGCCAGGCCCTTGACCTCCCCGGCAGTCCTGCTGCTGACCTCTCCAGCTGACCAGCCCTGGGATCCTCTCCCTCTCCTCACCCAATAGGGGCCTGCTTTTTGGTAAGCCGCTGCTGAGTCAGGCTTTTCACAAATAAGTTGTCCCTGACCGTGAAAGTTCTAAAATTGTTTTTCCCTTTCGTTTATCCTGAACATTGTGTCACCTTTCGGCATCCAAAGTTCCCCTGACGTCAGTGTAGGTAAGAGGTCAGGGACGATTATGTTTTTTTCTTACAAGTAATCCTGACATGAAACTGGTCAGGTTAGCAGACTTGAGGAACTTGGAAGTGTGGGAAAATATAAAATCAAAGAATCAATAGTGCCCCCAAACTGGTGGATACTTAATTTTATCTATGTGTGGTTTTTCATTAGTTGTTTTATTGTAAGAAAAAAAAACTCTTCTGCTAAAAATTCTTCTGCTAGTTTTTCCTGGGATACAAGAAAGACATGTGAATAGCTGTAAATTGAACCATTCCATTTATATCTTAGGAGACTGAAGCATTACTCGAGTTGAGAGTCTGTACTCACTAGAACTCTTTGACCAAATAAGATATAAGACATGTTGAAGTTGTGATAAGAGAATATGCTTTGAACTCTCTAAGCTCTCCTGCCTTTAGAAATTCACTGGATTATGCATTGTAGAATAATCTACTTCATAGTTGTTTCTTCTTCCAGAAAACAAAACAAAACACTCTTCCAGGAAAATTGGTAGTACTTTTGTTGTTCTCCAAGCTTATGTTGTTTTCGTGCCTCTCAGGTCAGCGTGGAAAAACAGTCTAATATGTTTATTTTTGCTTAATTGATCTTACTTTGGCTTTGCATCATTTTTTTCTGGGGCATCAGTCCTGGGAACTGTAAACAAAGTGAAGATATGTACATGTTATGTTTCAGTCACAAGGGTACAGGTTCTGGGTTCAGATTCTAGTCTCAGTGAAAACAGTGGGTGGTTTCTCACTAGGTGGAGTTATTCAGAAAGCATTTGATGTTTATTTAACTTCTCTCCCACTGAGTGTAGTGAGAAAAGAGCTCAGCACTGAGCACTCCTGAACATTTCACCCTTGGTGTCATCACTATTTGTCCTGCTGTCTGGTCAGGTTGTCTAACTTTTGTGCTGCAGTAATTTCTTTTCTAGGATGAAACTAGCATTTTTAACCACATAGAATTGAGAAGTTAATGTGTAAAAAGGGTGGTTTTCTAAGAATATTCCTTTTAAAAGGATAGCTTTGCACACTTTAAAGAATATAAGAGGTAGATATGAAAGAACAGTGTCTCTTTTTTGGTCCAAATATTGATTCTATTAATAGAAAAGTTGAGACTGCTCAATACATGACTCTAGTAGATGGATCAAAGTGGACATTTGAAGTCCAGCTTGGTTAAGGTCTTCATTTTGAAAAGGAAGAGGCAAATACAAGAAATAGAATCTGCCTTTGAAGAATAAAATATAGCTTCTGGAACAGTGTCTAGTGAAAACCTGGCTGCCATCACATTTTGCTCTTTCTAAAGTAATAATCATTGCATCTCTAACTGGCTGCTACCCCTTGATCTTATGGGTCTTCTGCTAGTTTGTGGTTCTTCCCCTATTCTGCAGCTGCTCAGTCTAAAGCAGAAGTGGTAGAGCAGAGAATGACAGACTGGGGCCTTGTTCCTCAGCTTTGTTCACCATCACTGTAAATGTGGCTGACAGCACAAACCTTCTGAATTGAGGAAATGAAATGGGAAGAAGTAAAATCTAGGAACACATGTAAATAGTCGCTGACCAGTGCAGCAGATCAACTCACTAAAACAAAGGTCTGACTTTCTGCCATGCACAGCTGTGATATGAGATGATGTGGTGATGGGAAAATAAGAGGGTATTTCAGATGTCCATTGAAGTTCCTCAGGAACTGGGTATTTGTTGTCAGTAGCTGGTGTTGATGATGCTGGAATCCTGTCGGTTTTCCTTGTGGTATTTCAGCTCTCAGTGCTGGTTATTGTTTGCATCTCTGTGCTTAATATTCTGTAAGGCACAGAATATGAAGGAGGTTGAATATTAACCACACTAGCCCCTTCTAAAAGCTATTATCTGCTGCAGTAATTACCACCATAAAAAATAGTAAGAAAAGAACTAGGTCTTTCCTCTGGGCTATCTTAGCCTACTTTTTTTTTTCTTCTGAAGCTTTTGTTGTAGATCACAAGCTTTATGACACAGAAATTAAAATATCTCCCTTGTATCTGAAGTATTCTATTGTGGTGATAAACCCAATGATATTATAGGACCACTGCTGCAGTTTCTCTGGGGCAGAAATGCTTTTATGTATGTAATCCAATTAGGATTGGAACTATTATGGTCTTCAAGGGGAGATGGACTTGAAGTTCTGAATTCTATGTTTTATATGGAATAGTTTATACTTTGTTCAAGGGAATAAAAGCTTTTTTTTTTTTTAGTTGTCTTTATTATAAAGTGAGTAATGTTGGCTCCTTTAACCACTTAACTTGAGTTGCTCTTCTAAAGCTGATTTACCTCTTGGAAGGATCACTGAAAAACCATTGCAAAGAAATCCCAGGTTTAGTCAGCAGAAGCCAGACAAGTGTGATTGGACATTCCTATATTGCCATCAATAGAGATAACAGAGCAGGAAACAACTAGCAGTCTGTTATCAATTTCTGCAGTCCCAACCTTATTAACCATTAGGACGCAACTTACCTTGTCCTGGGAAAAGTAACTTTGAGAATTTCTATATACACACATCTTTATTTTACTCTTTCACCATTTTTCTCCAGTATTTTTCTAGGCTGTTTGGTTAAAGCCCATCTTGTCATCTTAATTTAACAAGGTTGTTAATCATGTTTACATCAAGATACATTAATCAGCATTCTCCAGAAAGTACAGGTGTATCTGTACTCTAGTTGTGTTCATTAGTCATGCTGGCTATTTTATTGCAACAGCCTGTAATTAATTAATCAGTAAATATCAAAACTTCACAGTGCCTGCTTGAATGCTGCAAAGTAACCTCCCACCAGCCCATGAAAGCTATCAGCTCTACCTTTTGTTCTCAGATATATAATAATATTGGATATAAAATGACAGTGGGGGAAACCATTTTTATTAGAAAAGAAAGCCAGTCTAATTCAGAAGGTAGATGAACACTTTGTGATATTTGTCATCAGGTGGTACAAAGGGCAATCATGGTGAAGGATATGTGAGATCTTCAAGTTCATCATGCAAATTTGAAGAACAATGGAAGTAGTATATTAATCTCTCTTTCAACTTGTTTCCAATTGAATTGTTGGAAAGTGGAAATTACTAGCTCTTCATGAATTAGAAAGCTTCGGGAATGATGGTATAAGACTTCTGCTCAGTGCCCTTAAATGGTCACACTTGGGCATAAAGCCTATCACTGAAAATTAGTCTGACCATGAGGTACTTCTGTTTGAAAATAATCCAGGCAATTACAAATATATCTTCTGAGTAGTCACGGATTCAAAGACACGTTTAAGATGTACATCATTACAGGCTTTCTACACACAGTCAGCTTGCTTCCCTGTCCATTCTTAATAAACTAAATTTGACACTATGAAGGCTCTTTTACTTCAAATTGAGACTGTAGGATATCAGGAACATGATTTAAGAAAATCTGTCTTGTGGACATTAGGTAGGATTGGAGGGGAAACACAGAACTTGAAGTAATTTAAGTTCCAACTTCTGCAATATGTGCTTAAGATATTATCCAGTTTGCAGGCTGTTCAATTTTCATTTTTAAGCAGTTCATCTTTCTTTCATGCACTGCTTCTCTTGGAAGGGCACTGCTCAGTGTTACTGCTGTCATGTTTATGGCTCTTCTAATTTTCACCTTAAATGATGCATGCTGGGTTTATAGCAACTGCTCTTGAGCCAAAACTGTCTCTTTCTCTCCTGCCTGATGTTTATTGTCTGTTACTGTTGCTTGGTGGAAAATTCTTTAGAATGAATTTGTTTTGAAGAGAAACCAAGAGAGTCTGGGGGATACAAGCTGACTACGATGGCTGCAATTTGAGACAACTGGCTTGTTTTGGTGATGGAGGTGGCATCTGCTCTCCTGCACTGTGGTAATAACAAAACTCTTCTGAAAAGTCTCTGTGGGACTGACTTGCCACACTTGTCCAGTCTAGAAAAGCCATCCTAATGGTAAAAGCTAGTTGGGAGCTAGAAGGAAATTGCCGTACAAGGTACTAAGATGTGCAGGTCTGTTTAAGCAGGGTCTGTGGAGACAGGCTGTCTTTTTCTTAGTCACACTTAAATAGTATCAAGCTTTTGGCACACAAATCCCTCCTAGACAGAACAGTCAAATGTTCAGCTGATTCGGTAAACCTATTTGTTCTTTTGTTAGCAGAAGCAGCTGTGGAGGATTTCTTGTCTTTTGAATGAACTGTCCATCCAAATACTTCATTCCGAAATGAGAAAAGGATTACCAGTGAGATACACAGGGCAGCCAGAGGCTTTGTGCAGATGCCCAGACAGGTTTAGGGCAGTATATGAAATAGAAATTTACTTCATATAGCTGGTATCAGAGTTTTGACAAGGAGCCACATGCTCAACTGTATCTAGTGTATATATAAGAGAAAACTAGGTATAACCATCTCCCAAACAAAATTAGTTCATACCCTCCTGGGGCAGAGCAAAACAAGCAAGGCAGACCTCTGTGTAGAGACTCTCTCATATGAAGAAAAGCAGTGGGAAGTTAGCCATGGGAACTAGTTTTCACTTAGTTAGTCTCACCCAGAAGCTCCTACTTGCCTGTGCAGGGATCTTGGAATATCATGATATTATTAGATGCCAGAGAGGCAGTGCTTTAGCAGCTGTTCAGAAGAATGAAGAGCTCTGTGTGGTTGTTGCAGCTGCTTCCCTCCCCTTTCCTCCTTGGAACACCCACTGGGGACAAAACTTCCACCTGTGACATGGGCAACAGCCAGTAGTCTCTGCAAGTAAACTCTGCCTCCTTCTGGGACAGAGATACAACGTTTAAATACAAGAGATGCTCCTAAAATGTCAGCAGATGAAGAGAAAGAAAGATCAAGAAGGTATGGTTTTACTGAGTTAGGTTATCAGGAAAGGTCTATGAAGTTTCTCTCACACAATACCTGGAAGGAGGTAAAAAACAACTGGTAGGTGTCAAGTTTGGTGCTGCTGAAGACAAGAAGCACACATTAACAAGCCTGCTTGAAAACAAGTCAATTTTGAGGTGAAATATCAGAAACATCCTTTGTTTGGCCCACTGGAGCTATGTAATGGAAGAACAACTGAATGAATTGAAACAAGTCTTTCTTTGCTAATTGTGACAACCAGGACTCCTCAACAGAAGGCTGAATTAGCTAACTTTGTTCATTTCTTGCTCTCATAGGAAGACAGGTGGTAGGACAAAGAAAAGAACTATAATTAAACTCCACCCATCTTCAAAAGCAGGTGAAGAGATCATAATTCATGCAATAAATCCATACAATTAGACAATATTTGTACAATTAGAAGCTGAACACTGAATGATTTGTGATTCATGAATAATGAGCTAGTATTCACTCACAAACCTCAATGAGGAAATCAAATTTATGTTTCCTTTGTGATGATGATCTTTCTCAAACCTTTATCTGTAACTAGAAAGGAATTTAGAGATCTCATAAGAAAGTGCATGAGCATGATTTTTTTTTTTTTTTAATTTCTGTGAAATGCCTTTGAAAAAATGTGCAGTACTTGACTTTCACAATCATATGGCAATTTTATGTGGAGTGTTTGGTTGGGGTTTTTTTGGTGGTGTTTTTGGGGGGGAGTTTTTACTACAGATTTTTAGGTTTACTGTCTGTATTAGGATCCCAAAAAGGCTTTGTCTCATTGAGCTCTTTTTGGAGACTTTCACACTAAAGTATGAATGTCCCTATCCAGTAAGATAAAAGGCCCCCTTCTTTCAGGAGCCTGTCTTCAGCAGTGGTTGATTTGGCTGATGCCAAAGAGAACAAAAGACATCCTCAGGAAACACACTCTGTCTTTATACTCAATCTGCAATCATTATCCTATGATTTTTTTTTTAAAAAACTCGTGCAGAGAACACTCAGAACAAAAAATACAACCACCAATAGCTGTCGCTCTAAAAAGCAATTTTTAAGAAGTAAGAGATGGCACGTACAGCTCTAATTAACATTGTATACCTCGTAGCTGGCCATAGCTGACCTCCAGAGCTAACAGCAGATGGAGACCTCTTGAGATGCCTGAAGAGTGTCCAGTGTGTGCTCCCACAAAGGACGCACGTGCCAACAGAAGAGGGATCCCCAGAAGTCAGGCAAACAGGTTGTTTCCACTTCAGGGGAAAGACGCTGTCCACAATAATTTAGCAACAGTGGCTCGTACCAGAGGGGCAGTGAGCACACAGAGTGAGTGTGCAAACACTGGAAGCTTGATACAGGGGATGCTGCATAAAGCACTGACTTGGGACTCTGTTTTCTTTTGTATTTGTTTTACAAGCTGCTCCTGATTAAACCCTCACAGAATTCTCTTCAGAGTCACCTGTACTTCCTTCTCTCCTATTTCCTGGAAGAGGAACATAAGAACAGAGTAACAAATCTTCTCACTACTGTTTGTTTTAAATTTTCTCCTTTATTTCCTCTGGCATTGTTTTCTTGTTGCACTTTCATGCACATACCTAATTCTGGTAGTAAACTCCTTGGGCAGGGATGGTGTTTCCGTAAATTTCACTGTGTTTATTGAGCTATATGTGACCATCTTCAGAACAGATGACAATGATGATGATGATGATTATTATTAGTATTATTATTGCAACAGCCAGGTCTGCAGGATTAACCAGTTAGAATGAGGAAAGTCAGCTGCTTTAAAAAAATATATATTTTCTTGACTAGTATCAACTGCTTTCCGAGCTCTTTAGTGAGTGAATGAGACTGCAAGAAATTTTGAACTTCTAAAACATTCCCATCTCAGAGTTATGAATGGGCAAAGGAATGATTTCTAAAATGGGAAACCTTATTGACTTTATCTGACTGGTAAATCAGAATACTGTGTCTCATAACTAATTTTTGTTTGATTGAAGAAAGTTTTCTATTTTAGCTCACTTAGAGGTGTTCTGTTGAGGGTTTTGTGGGTTGGTTTGGTTTTTTTTAGCTTTCACTATAGTTTCTGTGATTTCTGGTAATTAACTGTTCTGTTTGAGGTGGGATTTCAAAAAATGGACAAGAGATTTCAATAGCACAAGCTCTCATGTTCCAGAGTTATTTAGAGCACTAGGAAAATTCCTGTTCTGTATGTCTTGGTTCTCTGCCTTTGAAATGGGTATAGTAATAGACTATCCCATCAGGGTGGTGAGAGTATGAGTGAATTTGGTATTGTGTGATCAGTCACTCTGTTGAGATGAGGTCTGAATTTTTAAAGGACCATGTAATCTACATATAGAGATCATTGTTATGGTTGTATTTATGTTTATTTTTATATTATATATACAGTAGGTTGATGGATCAAAAATAATGTAATGGAATAACATGAAGTGCTGTTTACTGATTTAGCAGAGAGGGATAGTTTACCTAAAGGATTATTGCCAAGGCTAGGCAAAAATTTGAGTATGGGCTTCCTTAAAAAAGAGATTATATGATTGTAAGTGTTCTTTAAAGCTAAGAACTGCATCATACATTATGGAAAACACAGATTAGGAAACTAAACAAGTTTGATTTTGGTGTTAATGCTGTAATGGCTAGTTGCTTTAAGATTGCTGTAATAACATGTTACTTGTGGTTATGAGTAATAATTGTTATTTTAAATATTACAAAACTATTAATGAGTACTAACCTTGTGTGCACTAATTTTGAGATTGAAGCTTGCTACGTGAGGGTAGTGCTTGTGTAAATTTTACACACAAATAGAAAGCAACGGAGCTGAAGGTTACTTGGAGAAAAGTGTTTTTTCTAGTACTCTGATATTGCGAAGTGGGAGGTGCCAGACAATAGGTGTCAGCACTGGTTCAGCTATGCACAACTTCACTGAAAATGTAGATTAAGGCAGCTGGTGTTAAGCACAAGTTTGCTGTGAACTCCACTTTCAGCAAATGGAAATGCCTGTAAAGAAGTGCTGAAACAGTGTTTGACACTTGTTATAAAATAGCTTTTCTAGGGTATGGACTGGGAAACAGAATAAATGAGATAGACTATAAAAGCTGGTAAAAATAATGTATGTATTGTATTCACTATGAAGTGTTTCCATAATACTTAAGGAAAGACTGTTTCTGAAAATTGTAATTTAATTAGGTTTTGTTGTTTCATGAATTATTCAGAGAGGTTCCTGAGAAGAAGGCTTTGATATAGTGCTTTCCCAGGGATTTTAAAGAAATAATAATAAAAAAAAAAGAATCAAAACTAATTGAAACTGAAGAAGAAAAGCAAAAGCACAAGAATCAGAATGGAGCAGACAGGATAAGGTACAGTGCTAGGAAACTTCCATGAGACTTTGGAACTGTGCTGTTTTGTGGTGGAATATTAAACTGGAACTAAGGGTTTAGATATCTTGTTCATGAAACTAATGCATGTTCTCCAATGTAGGAGCCTGTGGATGATTCTGCAACACCTTTGGAAGAAAAAACAGGAAGACTTAGTGCAAAATATGTGGCTGTGTAATGGAGAAGCCAGAAGAAAACACCACCAAGGAAATGGAAGAAAAAAAATCTTGGTTTTCCTCTGTGTTTTACTGGCAACATGCACCTAGGAACTAGGATGTGAGGATTAAACCAAAAAAGGTAAGACTAAATGCTTTAAGAGTCCAGTGTAAACATTATGCTGGTCTTAGCCCAGCACCTCAAAAGAGGCTGGATCAGAGTGCCAGTTCTCTAGAAATGCTTTTATGTGAACAAACACATACCTGTTTAAATTATGTGCTCCCAGGTAGAGGGTGCTGTAGCTTTAAAACTGTAAGGTGAAATAGGCTTGCAGTCAGTCCCCCAGCAGATGTGCACGTATCAAGGAGTTTTTAAAATAAGCAGGTGCCGTCATTAGAGACCTCTGTGTGGTGAATGCCAGGTGGATAGCTGTGCACAGAGCGAGGGAAACAGCTTTTTCTTGTCAATATTTGGTGAGGGACAGTTGGGAGAACGCCCCTCCCGCCCTGAAGTTTGCATTGTATTGCAAAATCCTGTGAATTCCTTGCTAGCAGCCGTGTCAGTGTTACACTACGAGTGCCCTAAGCCTGGCAGGATAATCTAAAGGGAGTGCAGCTGAATTGTGATCCAGTGCTATATAAAAGGGGGCGGGTCACTCTGCTCGTTCCAGCTCCCTTTCTGTCATTAGGGCTGCAGCAGCACCAACCAAATGCAGCTGGCACGCCTCTTCATTGCCTCTTATATAATATGGGGTTCCACAGGGCACTGATGTAGAAATAAAGTCAAACATTCTTGAGGCAGGCTCTCATTGCTTGTGGTGTGGCTGGTGCTCACTTCGCTGTGGGGAGTAGGGCTGCTCTCACCAGGGTGGTCTGTGGCCCTGTTTGAGTGAAGTTTGGGAGGTGTGCAGGATGGCTCCAAACGAGGCAGGGGATGAACTTGTTTTCTTTGTGAATGGTAAAAAGGTAAGGAAGATTCCAGCTTTCTGTCCAGCGTGCTCCTGGATTGTGGCTGGATTACTTACTTTTCTAGTCATCTTCTTTCTCCTTTGAAGTTTTCTGATATGAGCACATATTCCATGGCTTTTAAATATTAAATTGTGAAGACTACATATTGCTTTGCTAGGTTGCTTTTTCTCTTCTTTGACTTTACCTTGTGAATTATTCAAGGAATAACACAATTATATAATGTTCCTTTTACATTTTGTATTTGTTGGCAATAATTTACTCCAATTTGTAGGTATCTACTTTAAAATAAGGGTTCACTGCTTAACACAGGCATTTCTAATAATTTCAGTAATTACAAGAGATCTGGAAAATTTAACTCAAATGTAAGCATCTGTATACAATTCAAATGTTCAGTAAGTAATTCTAACATCTGGTTTTTGAAAGGGATTTAGAGAAGCGTTTATTCCATTTCCGTTTAAGAAGCTAGAAAACTCTTCAGAATCAAAGCACATTACCTGATACTGATTCCTAGATCAACTGCTGACAATAACCTAAGAAGTGCCTGTGTCTCACAGGAGGCTGGGGTGCTCATTGTGCATGATGGACACATTTGAACAGTTTGTCCCAGAGCCCCCTGTCCTCATTTTGGACTTCCCCTGGCCTAGCAATGCAGCCTTGCCTCTTCAAAAGCTTGTAGCAAGTCAAAGCTGACTCTTTCTTTGACCAATGACTACCAAGTTAATTCTGTTTCTGAGCTCAGTGCTGCCTTCCCCACCTTCCCCTTGCCTAAATACTTGGGCAAGGGAACTTGTGCCAAGCAGCTTCCTGCTGGGAAACCTGGGGAGGGGAGAGGGTTGCATATTCACTTGTATGGAGCCAAGAATTTGCAAACCTTCCCTGTGCACTGCTTAGGGGTAAATCCCATGGTGCTTGTTTGGGCTAGACAATTGATTTTTTAATCCCTTGAGGGATCACACAATACTCGGTTAGAAAGTTCTGTGCCTTGCCTTACAGACTGACACAGGATTGCAATCCATTTTGCTTTTGTTGGTCTTTCATGCTAGTTTAACCAAGTGTAAATGTGGATCAGTGTTGCTACAATTAGGGGTTTTGGTTATGAATTTGGATCCCAAACTAGATTGGAATTAGAATTTTCCGAGGTACTTGTGGATTTGATATCAATGTTTTGTTTTATTGAAGTATCAATAGTTTACTGAAGAATGAAGTTTATCTAGTATGCATTAAAAGAGCTGTTGAATGTAATACTGATGTAGAGCCCAGGCTTGGTTCTGAGGTTTTATAGATTAAGATGACAACTGAAACTTTGCTCACACAGGTCAGTAGTGGTTCCTAGGTCAGTGTTAATTGACATATCAGCCACTCATTGTTTCTAAAGGGAGATGAAAACTTGAAGCTCCAAGTTAATGGTGACTAGCTAATTGAGTCTGGTAATCGAGATTATGGAACAGGATGTGCCATAATGTGAATTTTATCTGTTGAATTTTCTGTTACGTTGGGCACAGGTGGCACATCATTAACTTGTCTTCTTGCTCTGTGATGTTTTAGTGAGATCCCTCCTTTGTAAACCTCAGTTTGTAGAGGGTGAACTTGGAGCTCTTTGGATCTTGCAATGTGAGGTTGCCACAAATGTGTTGGGCAGTCCAAACTCTGATACAGGCCAGATGTCCTTTCTTGTTTGGGTTTTTTCCTGGTATGCCCTAATGAAAGAAAATTGTAGTTCTGGTGCCAGATCAGCTAAGGCTCAAAACCAATATGCCACTCATGGTAGGTATGAAGAGTTTATAAACAAATTCTTACATGCATTTACGAGTGGTGCTTCAGCATTGGCTGGTGCTCAGGTGTTATTCTGTGTAAACTGGTAGAAAAGTCCTTCTTCCTGGAGAAAACTCTTGACTAATGTATAAAAAAGTCTATCTGTCAAAGCCCAGACAGGGCCCCTGTGGGCCTCCCTTTTATGCATGTGGGGTGAGGCAGAGAAGAGGAGAAAGAGCAGCCTAGGCCCTGAGGGCCATCAGCAGAAGACAACCTGTTCATTTAGGATCTTCTGTCTGTCCTTGCTGTGTCCTGCAAATAATGAACCTGCTGTGAATGACACTGGCCGTGGTGCATTTCAGGAATTTTTATGGAACTACTGTTCCTGTGTTCAAAAGCCATCACTCAGAGCTGACTGTGTGCATGTGTTAAGGGGTTTATCTCAGTGTGATCTTGGCAGCGTGGCTAAAAAACCCCACCAAGGGATGATTAATATTACCAATGGTACCAACTCATTTAAATGTCAAAGCTCTCTCAGCATCCTTTCCTACAGGCTCATGGAACCAGCAGTGCTAGCAAAGGAGCAGGTTTCACTTGCTCTACCCAGAGCCTCCAGTGGCATTTTCTTTCCTATTCCTTTTTTGGGTGTGCTGCCAAAGTGGTTTGGACTACAACCCCACCACATGCAGGTTTAAGAGAGAGAATTGGACTCATGGGGCAATCTTATCTGCATATATGGAGTTTATTGGGACATTGCTGCACGTGAGGGGTTATGCGATGGAAGGAGTAGTAGGAAGTGCCTGGGCAGTTCTGCTGGAGCAGCAGGTAGCAAGAGGGAGAGTGGAGTGGCAGGCATGGATCTTCTCTCTGGTGACCAGTGACAGGACCTGAGGAAACGGCATCCATCAGGGGAGGCTCAGGGTGGACACAAGGGAAAGGTTTTTCACCCAGAGGGTGGTTGGGCACTGGAACAGCTCCCCAGAAGCAGTGGCCACAGCACCAAGCCTGACAGAGCTCAAGAAGCATTTGAACAACACTTTCAGGCACGTGGTGTGACTCTTGGGGTGTTCTGTGCAGGCCCAGGAGTTGAGCTTTGATTATTTCAGTGGGTCCCTTCCAACAGAGTATGTTCTATGATTCTAAGTTAGGATATGGCTCTATCCATGTGAAGCCCTAAATATTCCAGTTCATTCACTGCAAAGAATGTGGTAGCATGGCCAGTGGGAAAGGTTACTGCTGTGTGAATTCATGACAGCTTGACATTGCTAATGAGCTGCTGATATTCTGTCACAGTACAAAACCATGTGATAAGATGTGGTTTTTAAGATAGGGACTTGGATTGCAGCAAATTCTTTTCCCTTGCATTAGCCCAGTCTGCACTGCTGTCAAGAAAAAGTCTCCTTGGAACAGCTGACCATACTTCACAATCAGGACTGTTCATTTTAAGCACCTGTTTCCTTCACTGGGCATAAAGCTTGGCACACTACTAACTTGAAGTTATCTTAATAGTCTGCCCAGACTAGAATGCAAATCAGCATGCTCAATTTAAAGCTAATAGAGGCAATTTTTTTCCCTCGGTTGACAAGTCTGTCTCATGCATATGTGGCATGTAATTTTAGTTCGAACACGTGGAGTCAATATTTCTATTTCTATTCTGAATGCTCAGGGAGGATCTATGCTAGAAGCCACATTAGCCTCTTACTTCTTCCGAAGTCTGTGGATGTTTGATTGCAGTTGGGACCAGCTAAAATACATGATTTTCTGAGCTTTGGAACCCTCTGTGTTCTACATAAACAGTGCATTACGAGCTTTCAGTGTGCTGGTTTAAAGCAGAACAAAATGTTCTCATGACCAGTAGCAAATTTACATTGTGTGGTTATATTCAGTTTGTTCATCTGTGTTCTAATCCTTTTTCCTAGTAAATGAATTTGAAATCTTTCACTGACTTCAGAAATAACACATTCACAGATTTTAAGGTCCTAGGGGACCTTTACATGAGACTGGTCTGGCTTGCTGCGTGGCAGTCTGGTTAAAACCTTTCACTTTCTCTTCTTGCAATTTATTGAGTGACCGGGGATTAGCAATTGATTGGGAGCTTGTCCTTCAGGAAAGCGTCTGCTTCTTATTTATAGACCCCAATTGATGAAAAGCTTAGCATGTTGTTTGGTAAACTAGCAGCTTCTGTTTTCTCTTTCATTCTGTTCTATTTACCTTGTTCAACTACTATTCTTTTAAGCTGAAAAATCTCTAACTTTCTGGGAATAATGTTTTAAATCTGATGCTCTGTGTTGCACTGGCAAAGTTATCTGAATTAGTGAGAGGCAGGTAGAGAAGCCAGGAAATGAAATATTGATTGAGATTGAAATTTTGTGCATAAAATTACGGGGAAGTGAGCTCAACATCTCTCTGGACTAGTCCATGGACTCCAAAAGTGTAAAGTACTGCTTCAGAACTTCTTCTGCGTGGTACTTAATAGCATAAAGCACTGCAGGGCCAGGCTAGGCTCCCTGCTGAGGTGGATCTGAGTATTTAAGATTCCTGGAATCAGTAGACAAATAGACATGTAGTACAAACACAGCAGTACAGAGTAAATTTGTTGAGAGTCATTTGACTGTCTGTGCCATCCTAACATTTTCAACAATGTTTCTTTCTGCATTTGATTAATAATTAAGCTACCAACTGCAGCAAAATCCAGTTTTAAATCCATCAAAATGTGGCTGTCAATCTGATATACCTGCAATATGACATATGATTAAAAAAACCCAAAATGAAACACACGACCAAATACTAAAAACCCAGTAACTTAGCAAAGGAAATATTTTTTAACTGCAGGATCTAACTTGTCTGATCCCACAACCACTGAAGGCAATGGATAGAATTCAGTTTCTTTCTGTACAAGGACACTGGGGGAGGTGAGCAAGAACTGTAATATTGAGTTGTGAATCATATTGTACTGGGCATCAGACAAGCGATGTTATCCCCCACCCACAGGGTTTTAAAATATTTTAAGAACAAATCACAGCAGGTGATTGCAGCAAACCACTGGGGGAATGATATATTGGAGGACAAACCAGCATCAATGACAATGAGCAAAAGGCAAGAACAGCAAAAAATTCTTACTCTGTGCCCAGCAAGAGAGACTCATCCACAAGCATCCTCCCACCAGGAATATGAAGTGAAAAGAAATGACTCCTTGATCTCTGATGTGTGAGATTTGAGTTAATCCAGAATGTTCTCCAAACTCTTCCCCCTTATCTCCCTCTGAACCCTAGTCTCTGCCAGAATTGCAGATATGCAGCTTCAGTGAAGCAGTTTGAAGTAACTGAAGCAGCAATCCCGCGTTTTTGGCTTGAACAGAGTAAGGGCGTGGGTTGTTTGGAACGTGGTGGGAGACACTTTCTGATAATGTTGCGCAAAGCTTTGACTTTGGGATTTCACACATTCTTGATTCACTAAAAGTGCATGGAGATGAGTGGTTAAATGAAAAATGAAGGCTTAGGCCTGTCTTTTGTTTCCTACTTCCTGAAAAGAAGTCACTGAGCCAAACTTTTAATTGCTTGGTTTGAGTACATAAGAGAGCGCTTCTTGGATTCTTTCAAGAAAACCTCTTGAGACATTTTCCTTGGTCTAAGTACAGAATAGTCTTTAATTGCTCTGAAGTTTCTTCCCTGTGCCTGGCTATCTTGGAAGCTGCTTTGGAAGGGTTTGCAATGGCCATTGGCACAAACACGAGGAGGAAACTCAGCATGACAGTGACAGTGGGAGCTGCTGGGGAAGATTCTCTGTGAAATGGCTCTGAAAGGCCATTTGTCCACTTGCAGTCACAGGGATGTTTAGAATTTCCTACTCATGTCTGTCTGTTTGCCAAACTGCTACAGAGGGATGTGTGGACTTACTCTGAGCTAGATGGTCATATAATAGCCACTGCATGCTTTTATTTGTTTCTCTGCATCCAGGAGGTGAGGGAACAGGGACGCTCTGCACTGAACAGCAGCAATGAGTGCTGCATGATATACAAAATTACATTCTCAAACTGGAATGGACTCTTTTTTTTTTTTGTAGATCATCCCCAGTGCAGGAATGAGATGAGTAAAATGTGACCAGTTGTGTTTTCTGGCAGCAATTTTATCAGTTAGTTCTAAAAAGGTGAACTCAAACAGGAAGTATGGACCTTGTCTCTTTAGAATAACCCTGTCACGTTTCAAAGGCATAAAACTGAAGCAGAACAGAGGTTGTGAAGGCTTCTTATCAGTAAAAAAAAAAAAAAAAAAAGAGGAAAATACTTGCACCAATGACCCCTGTTTCAATTTGCCCTTCAAACTGGGAGTGATTAATTTAAATAAACTGTAACTATTGTAGTTAGGTCTTGTATAAAACAAGAGCCAAGAACATGATTACATTCTGGCACACAGTGAATTTGGAAAGGTTTCTTGACACTTTATTAATAACAGAAGAAGGGGAACTCAAGCCCTGTGGCCATTTGGAGACAAGGGCAGAACTTTCATTTCTGACCATTGAGCAGAGGTTGAAGTAAAATGTTTAATGGTTATTTTATGTCTAATGGATACTGCTAACAGTGTTGTTTACTAATAGGATGGAGCTGCCTCAAAATGTGCAGCAAAAATTAGTAGCCATTTAGGATGGCTACTAATATAATACAGGTTGTTTTAGTGTTACAAAGGAAGCAGGAGTAACTTCAAAGAGGATTGGTTCTTTCTGTCCATCCTGCAGCACCTGTGTTGTCACATTGCACTTTCCACTGCTGCTTTTTTTTTTTCTGTGCAAAGTCTGTTACTGATGCTCTTTCTCTCATTCTGTTTACCTGCTCATTTTTTCTCTCTCTTCTAATAGTAAGAAGAAGGGACAGAATTCAGTTATTTAGGGTCAGTAAAGATGAGACACCATTTGAACATGTCAGGAACCCAAGATTTGAATACAAAACACAGTTCTTTCTCTGTTCACTACTAAGGTGTTAGCCATTTTTGGTGAAGGCTTGTTTTAGATTTGCCTCACTGTGCCATGACTGAGAAACCTTGATGTGTGTAATGCATATACTTTCCTCTGACATAATAAATTCAAGGAAACATTGTGTCTGGATATATGACCAACATTGCTGAAATAATCAGTGATTTTGCTCCCTGCTTTGGAAAAGAAGTTGCAGAAAGACCAAACTTTCCCCCTGCAACTAGCTTATCTGTGTTGTAAAACATTTTGTGTGTAACAATATATTTTCCTTCTTGTAGGTGGTGGAAAAAGATGTGGACCCGGAAACAACTCTGCTGATTTATCTACGAAGAAAATGTATCCAGTGTCAGAAGAAACTGCAAAAGGCTTTAAATGCCTACAGCTTTTCATAATTGTTTACTGTTGTGTCACTTGAGTACTGGGCAGAGCTTTTGCACAGAGTATAAGAGGGAGTGCTTTGCATTGTTTGGTATTTCTTGCTGGCAAAGATTACAGCTGCTATTCCAGGCTTAAACAATAACAAATTTTAAAGAATATATTTTAAATGATTTATTAATACTTTAAAGGAAAAACTTGTAATTTCTCAGAACTATAATATGATGGAAAGGAAGCAATAATGAGATGGCAATGGAATTGAGAGAAATTGAAGTTTGTTCCACACAAATTGTAAAGCATTTTCTGGCAGAAAAATCACAGCCACATCATAGAACATTACAACAATTTGACATCCTGGCTGTATGATCCAATGATTTGGATGTTACTGGCTAGCTAATATCCCATAACTTGATAATTCTGTGCTGTTTATCAGATGGCCCAGAGAGGCAGGCTCAGAGGCAGGGGTTCCCCGCATGCTCCATGGGCATGTTCACCTGAGCAGATACCAGTGGTCACATTTCACCCCTGTTTGAAACTGGTCAACATGTGAGTCAGAACAGCTTCAGCAGCTGGGTAGCTATTACTGTGATGACCAGGCTGGCTGTACCAGGTCTGGTTCCGTAGGTAGTGTCATTCCATGTTTTCTGCGTTTTTGTCTGGCCAGCTGGGTGTGTACTTCTGCCAAACTGTTCAGAGCTGTGTTGGTGTATCCCTACTGTGCTGCCATGTTCCATTTGTCTGGGAGCTGAAGGAAGTACAGGGACATGAATCACACTCCTCTTTGAGGTTTCCAGCAGAACTATCAACAGCTCTATTTATCTGAATATACTTTAGATGGATAAAGGCCAAGAGGAAATGTAAGTGGCATGACTCTTGTGCCTAGGTGTGCCTGTCCTTCTGCTAGAACTTTTATGTCTAAGCTTGTTGATATCTAATGCAAATAACTTAGCAAAGAGAGAATCTGAGCTCTTCAAAGCCTACTGATCTTCTACATGGGCAGTTTGGTGAACTTCATAGATGTCTGATTAGGGTCAGACAAATACTTTGAAAACATGTTTTATTGAGGCAGGTTTGCACTGTTGTCAAGAGAAACATTGGATGGCATAGGAAAGCTGTATTTCTGCTCAAGCAGACACATGATTGTATGAAAAGCAGTCATGGCATTCAGGACATGGTTTAGTTGTGGACTTGGCAGCATTAGGTTTGCATTAAAAACATGGCTTAGTGGTGGACTTGGCAGTGTTATATTTATGGTTGGACTTGGTGATCTTAAAGGTCTTTTCAATCTAAATTATTAGATGATTTCTATGATTCTCTAGAAATGGTCAGTTCCATAATGTTTGCAGTGAAGTTGAGGATCAATTGAGTTCCCTATATCACAGTGCCTGTTGCTTTTCTAAAGGCCTAAGCTGATTATCTCAACTCAATGCGTCCATTGCCAATGAAATCAGGTGTTTTTTTACCCTGCCAAAAGTCTCTCAACATTGGCCAATCCTCTTTGCAATAAATAATAGTGTCTAATTACCTTCTAATGAGTGAAGGAATCTAAGCAGAAGTGACTCAAGGAATTGTTTCCTGAACTCCCTTTGCAGAACAATTGATATTATTCATGATTGTGAAGCACAGACATAAGCTCTGCAGTCTGTGGAGGGATCTGCTTAGGCCAGGCCATATGCTCTTAGTGGCTCTTAGTGTGTCCCTCCTACAGTTTTATGGGGCCCAGGCTCCTGGGGGAGTGTGCTTGGCTGGCCTTGTCCCTATCAATTTTCAATGCATCAGAAATGGGGTGGCCAGACCATGACCTTTGAGATGCAGGTAGCTCATGAACAATTCAAATGCAGCTCCCTGTCAGTGCTAAACTGTGTAACTTGTAGCCCTGAGTGACTGCCCTGTGTGGTAGGAGTCACCAGGTGAAGGAAGAAGTCAAGCACTGCCAGTGAGAGGTGCTGCAGGAGATGTCACTGTGTGGCTCAGGGATGTGGCTGCGTGCCTGAACTGCTCCTGCTCTGCAGTTACCGAGTGCTTTATCTCCCTTATGTAATTTCCTTTTCTAAGTGATGGAAAGTGGGAACTGTTGAAGTTCAGAATATTTTTTTGCTTGTTTCTAAGAGTCTGTTGGAGCATGTGCTGCCTCCTTGTGAGGGCTTTGGATGTTGATCTCAGTACTCATATGCCAGCTTTTGAAACTTTGCCTATGTTAAATTATTAAGAAAAAAAATGAGTGCTTTGTTTCTAGCAAGAACTTGTTGCTCAGCCTTGATTGACGACTTGAGCAGGTTTCTGCCAACACTTTTCGTGTTTTCCTTAATTCCTGTTCTCTCAGTGGGCCTATGTGGAACCAAACTAGGCTGTGGAGAAGGTGGATGTGGTGCTTGCACTGTTATGATATCCAAGTATGATCCCTTTCAGAAGAAAATCCTGTATCCTTTGCAATCTGAACTCTGCAAGTGAGAAATAAAATGGGGAGAGATCCAGGTTCTTGACATACCAGACATGGTACTATTTAAAAAAAAAAGTTATATAATGAATGTTTCTGCCAAAACATAATTTTTCACTTTCAGAACATAAGCTCCGAAGGCTAAGATAAGAAAGTATTTTTCTTAAAGCATTGCACAGTGCTCAAGGGGAACGATTTCTTTGTGCCCTGCAATATCTGCACTGATTCTAATGTAACTTTTTCCTGTGATAATCCAAATAATGATTACTGTAATATCTTTTTTGTTATTGTATTATGACAATAATCACATTTCTGTATGCCAGCAGATACTATTTTTTTCTCTACTTGTATTGTAACCTTCAGAATTATTTCATGAGACAAAATTTCCTCCTGTTCTCACTTTAATTAATTGAAAGGTAAAGCAATGGAATCAAACAAAAAGGGGAATGCAGAGAGAGGATGAGACAGAGAGATAGGCCCCAATTTAGCTTTACTGTGGGGAATAGAAAGCACTGGATATATTTGGAATAATGTTTGGAGATACTTTAACTTGGATCATCTAACTGAATGGTTCTGCTTAATAGCATGACCATGAGTAGGATATCTTTAGGGTCACTGTTCTGTCTTGATAGAAATGAGATAAAATAACTAGTTCTTGTAAGAGTTTTGGCAACATTAGTCTCTTTTACCTTCAATTGAGACTTTTTTCCCATGTTTACCATCTAGAAACAGCTTTCTAGGTAAAAGGCTGAGAACTCCAGGCTCTTCCATAACTTTGCAAGTGGCCAGCTGTACAATGTCTTGGTATTTGTAGACTGCCCCTATAAATTACTTATGTGGGTTCTGTAGCTTAACAAGCAACAAGGATGTTTAAAGTTGTTATTTCTAGGTGAAATCATGTGGTATATGCCCAGTTCAAACTTCAGGTGAAGTTGATGAGAACTTCAGATGACTGGGTGCTGTGGGACTTGTCTTGTAAATAATACTTTTATTACATCTATTTAAGTGCTCCTATTTTGTCCACTGCTGTAGCTTCTGAGTACTCTTGAGTGCTCCTGTTCCCTTTTTCCTTTGCTGAGCAGCGCTGTCAAATGAAATGACCTTAATTTACTATTTTAGTCACCATACTGCCAATGCTTGTCTCTTCCCTGTCTGTGCCCTGCATCATGTGGCTGTAACCACTGTTGAAGGCATCGGAAACACAAAATCCAGGCTGCACCCAGCACAGGTAAGCTATTAATAGTGGTAACTTTAAAACCCTCTATGCATGTCTTCTCATGCTAATTAAACCTGTAACAGGGCACTGGGACCTCCATCATCATGCTAAAGCCAAGAGGCTGACTCTCCACATGAGCAGTCTGTGCTTGCAGGAAAGGCTGAGTGACACAATCAAACTCCTGGGACAGTGCTGCAGCTCTGTTATGCCCCTAACAAGCTGACTTGGTGCTATCCTGGCTGAATTGCAAATGGTTTTGTTCCAGGACTACATGGCTGTAATTGGTCCACTTCCTGGACTGGGAAGGCTGGTGTTGTGGGGAAAGCCAATATAATGGCCTGGAGCTAGGAAATCTGAGATGGGTTTGGGCTCTCCTATGACCTTCCACGAATGACTTTGGTTTCTTATCCTGCATAATTGGGAACCTTGCCTGCAGTAGTGAAGTGAGGTTTGGTTCAGCAATGTTTCCGGACTCCCAAAATATTCTTGGTGAGGAGGAGTGGCAGGAATGTGTAGCCTGTTTCTTTTAGCAAGCTCTTACAATGCTCCTAGCAATGCTCTTACAATACCTCAGCTTTGTCAGAGACCCTGCTCCCTTAAGGTAAACTGTGATTCAGTCTGCACAGTGGGTAGGACTTATGCCAATATCTGAGGCAGTAAATAACAAAGTGAAAAGTAAGTTAGATGTGCATGAATGGATGGCAGCCAGTCTGACCTTTATTTGTCTTCTTTTCCCTCCCCCTGCCTGCAGATTCTGACAGCTATGTTTCGAAGTTCAAACTCAGGTCTAGGCAGGTAGCCCCAACCTTCCTAGAGCGGTAGATCTAAAGAACTCCTGATCTCATTGGGGGCTTCTAGTGGCCTTCAGACACATTTTGAGTTCAAAGTCTAAGTGCAAACTTTTCAGGCTGCTCTCTTCTTTGAAATCTGCCTCACAGATTAATTGACTATCTCACCAGAGAACATCTGATGATAATCTTAGCTCCTCTGTGATACTGGGTTTTGCTTTTAACAGAAGTGTTACAGAAACAAGCACAACAACGAACTCACCGTGATATTATGGGCTAATGGTGGTTTTTACTTTCTCTCAGGAGAGAATAGCAAAAAGTCATGGGTCCCAATGTGGCTTTTGCACTCCAGGCATTGTCATGTCCATGTACACATTGCTCCGGAACAACCCCGAGCCCCACATGGAGGACATTGAAGATGCTTTCCAAGGTAAAACTCACAGCC
Source organism: Origma solitaria (assembly GCA_013397895.1). Taxonomy (NCBI): domain Eukaryota; kingdom Metazoa; phylum Chordata; class Aves; order Passeriformes; family Acanthizidae; genus Origma; species Origma solitaria. The sequence continues at coordinate 1,048,443 of VZRL01004687.1, read as the reverse complement.
CTGCAGGGGTGCACCTGTTCTGCTTTTATTACATCTGCTTTGCCTGGTGGGATGGAAGTGCACTTTTATTTAATGCATTTTGTTTAAAATAGCTGATTGTTGTGAGGTTAAGAAGTAGCTTTTCCACTCAGAGACAGGCCAGGTGCTATGAAGTGAACAAAAATGGCATGTGGAAGATCTCACAGAACCTCACTGTTCATGAGCAGGGGCAAGTGACCTCAGTCTTGGTTAAGAAACCCACTAAGCTTAACAACGGAACAAAAGGTAGCCTGTCCCTGAGGGGCTTAAAAGAGTGTCCTTGTTTATTCATTGCTGTCACAAGAGCCTGCTGAGGTGACAGAGAACATGTGGGCCAGGCAACCTCAAGTCAAGGACCAAGAGAACAACATACAATGAGGGAGTGGGGGAGAATCCAACTGTGTAAATCCTGTGAGAGGATGCTGTCATTGCTGAGGTTAGAATCACTACTGTGCGTCCAGCAGTGATCCGAGAGGAATGATGATGTAGGAGAAAGCAATCTCTGTGTAATTCAGGAGACAGACTAGTTGTTATACTGATAAAACTCACACAGTTGAGATAAATGAATACTGAATAAGACAGATTGAATTTGTTCTAAATGAATTTCAATTTAAATTTCAACAAAAAGGGATGGCAGGGTTGTTGCACAGTTGCTAATGAAATTTTCCTCCTCCCAGATTTTTCATTAGCTTTATCAAGATTCGACAAGCTTTTGTAAGAAACAATAAAATGTTCTTAAAGGAGAGAAATTTATAGCCAAATGACACTAAATCCTTATCCTTTTGCTCTGGCAATGCAGGGAACTTGTGTCGGTGTACAGGCTACAGACCCATTCTGGAAGGATACAGGACATTTGCTAGAGTAAGTGGCCTCAGATGATGTTTTAAAAGAATCTGGAAGGCTGAATGTGTTTCTCTCTGTTACTGAAATACACCAAGATCTCAAATGGGGAGAAAGGAAATACATGTTACAACAAAGCAGTTCCAACTCTTGACCTCTTTGTATGTGATTCATGCATTAGTAATTCAGAAAGACCAAATCGTTTACTCACTCCACGTGCTGGGACATTGGATTAAGGTCCACCCAATGGTCTCTTTGGATCACAGATAATCAGACTCTGTAACTCTTTTCTGTAAGTCTCAGAAAAACTTGCTATCTCTGCATAATACAGCTTGCAGGTGATCCTTGATGTGGAAAAAGTGTAAAGGTGCATTGATGGGGACATGCTGTGTAGGAATCTGATGAGGAATCTGCTTTCTTGAAAGATCAGCTATAGAGCAGGAATAGCTCTGGAAAGAATTTGAACTCACTGCTGTATAGCTCTTGCCCAGAACTGTTCTGCTGGTTTGGGTGAGGTATGAAGCTCTGCCATCAATTTTCTCAACTCCCTTTGAGCCTGAAAGACTGCTGGAGGCTGCGAAGAAGAGTAGATCATTATGTACTTTAGTGATTACCAGCTGCTTATGAAGCTACACTGGTATTAAATGTCAAAAGGAAAGAATTTACAATGATGCCCATTAATTTCATTTTATTATCCAGAATTGCAATCAACAAAAGAGAGTACAAACAGGAGTGAGATCCATTACAAATGGTTCATAAACCCAGTTGATAAAGCCAACTTTGATTTCTAACAGGCTTTCCACAGCGTCTCACCAAAGGTTTTTAAAGACAATATAGGTTAAGAAGGAAGAGATCTGTATGAATGAAAGATTGGTTAAAAGACAGGAAATGGCAAGTAGGAAAAAATGGTGTATTTTTGCAGTGGAGGGAGGTCACAGCTGAGGAATTCTGCTGGGACCTGTGCTTGGAAGCAAGGCTGTTGCAGCCATCCCTAAATGTGGCTGAGAAGAGTGTGAGTAGGGATATGAGAAAAAAAGTTGACAGATATCAAGTTAGTCTGAGTAGTGAAGGCAGGAACTGGCTTTGAGGAATTTCTGAAGGACTTTATGAACCTGAGCGACTGGAGAATAGAATGGGATGCAAAATTTAGGGCAAATAAATGTAAAGCAATTGATGGAGTGAAAGGCAGTCATTTCACATTTTAAAGGTAGGCTATGAACGGACAAGTTTCCACACAGGAAGATGATCTTGGAGGTCTGGGAGAAAGTTCCATGGAAACATCAGCTCAGTGCTTGCTGGCAGTGAGAACAACACTTCAAAGGGTAGAGAATAAAACAGAAAACACTGCCATGGCTCTTCCTACACTTGAGTACTCTGTGCAGTTCTTCTCGTCTCATCTCTAACAGGGTATAGCACAATAGGAGAAGATTCAGAGAATTGGAACAAGGATCACATTTGTGACCATCTTTCATACAGGAAAGCATTAAGTGCACTTCAGCCTGGAAAACAGATGCCAGGGAGAGGAAGGGACTCCATGTAGCACATACAGTGGTTTCTGTTGATCTCTGATAGAGATCTACAAAATTGTCATTGGCAGGTGGAATGTGAACAGGCATCTGTTATTTCCTGCCTTTCCCAGTAAAAGAGCATTTCAAGAAATGAAACTGATAGGAGTCAGATTGAAAATGAAGGCAGATGGTCTGCCTGGTGGTAGAGTACTGGTGTTGTAGTGTATGTGCTTCTCCCTTTCAGTCTTCTCTGGGTATTTCCTCACGGCTCCAGAGATACTGTTTGAAGGGTCAGAATAGTTCCAAACCAGAACAAGAGGTTTATCAGTAGAGTGGGCATGACACTGCAAGATATTTCCTTCCCTTGGCAAGAGAAACACCTACTTGCTCAGCACCTTCCATCTCCCGCTTTTGCTTGGGGTATAATTAATGTGGGATCAATTTCTCTCAGAAGGGAATCAAGCCTACTTCATTCCCTTGGAATCTGCACATTTTTCTCAGAACAGTTTTTATTCCCACAGGACATGAATTGCTGTGGCAGAGTTGCCAATGGCACTGGATGCTGTCTTAGTGGGAAGGAAAATAGCATGGTAAGCTGAAAGTTAAAACAATCAAATTGATCTCAATTTTCAATACTGTATTAGAGCTTGATGTACTAGTTACCTCTCTGGCTCTGCTGTGGCGCAGATATTCAGAGCTCTCTGAGCTGTTTTCAGTGTGTGTCTCCTGGAAAATGCTGGGACTGTGTATGTCCTGATCAGCATGAATGGCCATCAAGACATGGGTTTTAAAACAGTGGTGTTCCTTCTGAGTCTGCAAGGTGCAACACTTCTGCGAAATACCATGGTGACAACTGTAAGCAACGTGTTACCAGCTTCTGGTGCATTGAAGTGATACATCTTTCTGTGAAAACACACCTGAATTCCCCAGTATGATCTTTCCCAAATTTTGCCATCCAATGATGAATGAAGTAATTCCCTCTCTGTTCCAAAACTGTACAGTTGGAACCTTTTGGAATATCTGGAGGGAAAAAAGGTAATCGCATTGTATGTGAACCAGTTTAGGTACAAAACAAATGAAGGAATGGAAAGAAGAAATTGGTGCATAAGGTAGTGTGAGTGTAAAATTAATTTAGGAAACAGAGAATATAATAAAATTAATTTCCAGAAATTTCCAGTGAATTTCTGTGTATTCTTTGTTAGGAAAAATCCAGTGTTACATGGAATACACCAACAATTAAGACTGCTTAGAGTCCTTTCATTCAAGTGGTTTATTAATGAAATATAATACTGCAAATTTCTGAAATCCAGGGATTGATAGAAGGGGAGGACTATATTCTGTAAAAGTTGCGATGTTCTTATTTTGTTTAGAATAGCTGAAGTGTACTTGTTTCTTCTTCAGAATGGGGGCTGCTGTGGAGGAAAAGCCAATGGTCCAGGCTGCTGCATGAATGGAAAAGAAGACAGTGTGGTAAGGTGCCTCTCAACTATTAAATTTTTCTTTATTTCTGATGTTTTAAAGTCTTAGATCTGGCTTGTTGTATGCCCAAGCCCAGTGCTTTTATTTTAGCAATATTTATGCAAAGCAGTTTAGACTAATTTATATTTTATAGTCAGAAGAGCATACCTTCGAAAAGGTATCTTTAACCTAGTTTAACATGCCAGTGTGAAAGGGGTGTCACTTTTGATTGACAAAAATATTGGTGTGTTCAGGGTTAGGGTTTCTGATCAGACATGCATTGGAATCAGAAAAATATGACTAAAAAACCTGAAATGCTGGATCAGCTGACATCATTTTGCTGTGTTTTCTATCCTTTGCTCTATGAAATAGTAACAGGGATTTGAGAAGAAAGAGGAATGACTTATGGTTGTATGTGGAGAGCTTTCTCCCATGTCACTAGCCATTTGCATTTTCTCTATCACAGACAATGACATCCTCCAGCCTGTTCAATTCTTCTGAGTTCCAGCCACTGGATCCCACACAGGAGCCAATCTTCCCACCAGAGTTAATGGTAAGTTCATTAAAAAAGAAATAGTAGTGATATGTTGGCTTTCCTGTTCTGTACAAGGCTTGAGTGACTGTCTTGAGGAAATGGCAGGGCAAAAGATGGCTGCTAATAAAAGAAAATGCATGGGCATTAATCCTTCCGTGTTTTATAAAACAGAAGGTGTTTCAGCCAGGGTAGTTTAAAGGAAATATGCAGGCCAGGTGCCTGCTCCAGCTGTCTGGCTTTCCTCTCTGAGTTTCACCATATGTGTCTCTGCTCTTGGGTCGCCTTCCCTTGCAGTCACTGCCTATCTGGCAGTGGAACAGCTGCTGAAATCCGAATGTCAATTTACGAGGTCAGATGTGAACTTCTACATCAAATACAGCTATATCTGAGCTTGTGTCCCTGGGTTCCCTTATAGGGTAGGAAGGGAAGTAGGAACTACAGGATGTAGCTGAATACATGTCTCAAATAGTTGACTTTTCAAAAAACTTCTCTCACCATAGCAGGAGTAAAAGTTAGTTGGCTCACAATGGCATTAAAAGTTAGGTGAGATTAGTTTCTTTCCATGTGCCATTCCTGTCTTTTTTGGGCATCCTTCCCCCTAAACAATGTGTCCCAGCCAGGACTCTAATCCAGCACATTACATGTTTACAGCTTCCTTCACACTTAACAAACAACTGAAATTCAGTGATTAGTTCTGCTGCTATACCCAGCCTAAATGTGTCATGAGCTACAGCATGAGTAGGTTCTCTTAGACCATAGCACAGCTTCAGATGGGACTCCTCTGTTTCTTCTCCAAGATGTTCTCCTGCCCAAGGGTTGATCTCATGTTTTCTTCAGCCGTCGGACGATGTAGTTAAAAAGGGAATCAGAACCTGGCCTACCAGGTAATTGCAATTCATCAGTGCTAAAGACTGACATTTCTGGATTGAGCTGAGAATGGAAAACCCATTGAAACAGCTGAAGCCACAGGCATCTGCCAGAACCTCGGTCAGATGGAGCTTGCTGGCACAGATCTTGCTAGGGAGATGTGGCAGCAGGATGCACCTGGCAGTATCAGGAAGGGAGAACTTTTGTCAGCATGAGAAAGACTTGCATCACTGCTAGCAGAAGGATGGGGAATGTCAAACTGCCAACAGCAGTGTGGGTATCCCAGCCACCTGTCAGTGACTTGGCTGAGGTGGAGCCCAGCGTGGCACAGGCATGGGCAGCATGTGAACAGGGATTCTTGGCTCGGTGTAGGGTCTGATCTCTCTCTGAATTCCCTTCTGCAGACTCAGAGTAACAAACAGCAGAGGCAGATGTGTTTCAAAGGCGAGCGTGTGATGTGGATCCAGCCTACAACTCTCAAGGAATTGGTGGCTCTCAAATCCCAGTACCCCAATGCCAAACTCGTTGTGGGGAACACGGAAGTGGGTAAGAGGAAGAGCTGATGCTCGTTATGAGCAGTTGGAAAACTCTCCATGAAGCATTTTGTCAGAACAGTACAAATCATGTAATTGCTTTTAAAAAGCTATTTCGTTTTCAGGTTGTATGTAGGAACAGATTTTCTTCTCAGTGAATGTTTTTCTCCATGTTATTGCTGTGATGGGTGAAAAAAATGCTAATCCAGATCTCTGAGCCTTTGTGCTATTTTGTGGACTTTTGAGAGGAGGGGAATGACACAGCATAAAATGTCCCCATAATCAAATTAATTCAGTTGTGAAAGCTGCATTTTGAAGGACTTTTCAGTGAGCAAACTCTCACGACTTGAAATCTTACTGTTTTCTCACACCAAATAGATAATTCTCCAAACATAAGTGCTGAGGAGGAGAGCTCAGATATATTTAGTAATTCTGTTGTCCTGAGCAATTGGTTTATTAAATAATTCCTGAATTTTGTAGGGTTCATTGCATTAATTTTTCTTTCCTGAAGGATTATGTACGACAGTAGCCAGGTTACACAAGTACCAAACAGTGTCTTTAAGGTTATTGTAAGTCTGAAAAAGAGTGTCTAAAACATCCCTACGATAATTCTGATATTAGAAAGCAGCTTTTATGTCTGTGACTTTATACAGTCTGTGTAACAGATGGCTGATGAACTGACTCTTTAGTAGGCCTGCTGCCATTTCATTGGGAAACAACTAGCTTAGGATCTGTGTCACCTGCGTGTAACTGAAGGACACTCACTTTTCCTTAAGGTATCGAGATGAGGTTAAAGAACCTGCTGTATCCAGTCATAATAGCACCAGCATGGATCCCTGAAATGAACGCTGTTCAGCACACTGAAACAGGTGAGCAAAAAAAGAGGCAGAATTCCTGCAAGGTGAGTGGGGACTCCATGGAATAATAAAGAGGGTATGAAGGAAAATCTCCAGCTTAAAGATTGCTTTATGTGTATGCATTATAACTTTCCCATGCAGGAAATCAAATGAGTGTTGTGAAAAAAAGTGTGCTGAGGCTGTTTAGCCTTGAGAAAAGGAGGCTCAGGGGCAACCTTATCACTTTCTACAATTACCTGAAAGGAGGTTGTAGGCAGGTGAGGGTCAGTCTCTTCTCCCACGTAACAAGTGACAGGAAAGGGGGAAACTGCCTCAAGCTGTGCCAGGGGATGTTCAGATTGACATCAGGAAGAAGTTCTTCACTGAAAACATGGTTTAGCATTGAAATGGGCTGCCCCAGGAGTGGTGGAGTCACCAACTCTGGAAGTGTTCAAGAAACAACTGGATGTGGCTTTTAGTGCTATGGTTTAGCTGATGTGGTGGTGTTCAGTCAGAGGCTAGACTCAGAGATCTTGGAGGTCTTTTCCAACCTTAACAATTCTATGATTCCATTGCCTTTAGCTTTGTGGTGGGAACAGGTCAACCTTACAAACAGAAGTACCTAGGACAATGTAGTGCATGTGGCCCAATGTCTGGGAGAATATTTAAAGTGTGGAAACTGGAAAGGAGTTGGAGTTCACTTCTCAAAGGACAAACCAATACCTATAGGAGGCCAATATTGTTAATAATACACTGATGCAGAAGGGTGGTGGGTTACTGTCATGTGGGAGACAGCACCGGCATGAGCTGTGATTTAGAGGTGAATTTTCTTCTGAGGATGTGATGTTTACATGCAGTTCATTCTTAACAGTCTGGTGTAACAGAAGGTCTAATTAAACTCGGTGGCATCTAAGCTTTGCAGACACAGTTGTAACCGTCCTTCTGTACCTCAGCATTCTGGAGAAAAACAATTCTTTTCCTTTGTTTGTTTACAGGGGTCACCATTGGCGCTGCCTGTACCCTGAAATCAGTAGAGGAGGTGATGAGAAAAGCAGTGGCTGACCTTCCTCCATACAAAACAGAGGTTTTCCAGGCTGTCCTGGAACAGCTGCGGTGGTTTGCAGGGCCACAGATCAGGAATGTTGCTGTAAGTGACTCAGGAGCACCAGGGACTGTAGTTGCAAGCTCAGTCTGAGGAGCTGCCCTGCCTCATGCAGTGTTGGTGTGCCCTGTGCTTCTCACAAGGGAATGTTTGCAAACCTCGGGAAAGAAAGCAGCACACAAAAATCAACCCCAGAAACTGGTGGGGTCTCAGCTGGTGTCTGTGCTGCTGTGATGTCACATATCCAGCAAGAGAAACATGGCACTTGCCCAGGTCTTCCATTGCTGTTATCACCAAATGGGGGAAACTGTAGTGAGATTTGACTAATTTAACAAAAAGGGTATTTAGAGTGCTGGACAAACTTCAAAGAAGCAGGTGTGGATATTATTGCCATGACAACTAGGGCAGTCATAGTGTTAATGTATCAGATCTGGCAAATTTTCCTCTAGTTTTAAAGAGGAAGGTGTGTTCAAACTCCATGTACTCTAAGAAAAAAGTATCAAGCAAGCAGTTCAACCAACCTACCAAACAGGAACTTTTGTTCCACCAGATACTGTGCCATACATTTGTATTGGAGGCAAAAACCTTGGGTTCCTGATTGTTATTGAAAAGACCCGTTATAATTTCATGGATCTTCCCTTAAAGACAGCTACAGTGATTGAATTTTGGTATTGTTGTGCATATGAGGTTTGAGCATAACGAGTAGTTTTGATGCATTAACAAACCACTGTTCTAAATCTGTTTCAGGCAAACATTAATATTGTCTGGGACAGCAACTGATTTCGTGGGGTTTAGGTTTTCCCACTTAATTAAAGGCCTAAAATTGATTAGCATTTAATATTTATCTGATCCTTTATTTTCACTCTAGGCTATTGGTGGGAACATAATGACAGCTAGCCCAATCTCTGACTTAAATCCTGTGTTAATGGCAAGTGGGAGCAAACTGACTTTGGTATCAAAAGGTAAGTTATTTACATTTCCCTGTGACACTGAGGGGAGTGGGATAGTCAGCAGTCCTCTGCCATGGGTTGTTAGGTCAGGCCAGAACCTGAAAGTGGAAATTAACATTATTAGTCTGAGTCTTCAGTGTTTTCACCCTTTTGGAGGCTAAAGTCCTAAAGCTAGGCCTGAGGTTGGCATTCTAAAGAGTTTTGAACTTCTGTGCCAGATTGGATCTCTGGTACTGTGCATGTACTTACAGACACATCCTTGTGAAGAGCTGATTGAAGATGTGTATCAATGAAAAATAATAGGCATTAAATAGTTTCTGTCACTATCATACTTTGACCCTTCTGGTTTATTCAGATAAAGACTGAAGCTTGTTTTGTTTTTATATGAAGAAAGCCAAGCATCTCAGTTTTTATTTGTTCTTAGGAATAATTCTTTTAAACTAGGATCCTTGAAGGACTGTGGTCAGTGAAGTGAGTGCTCGTTTGTGTGCAGGCCATGGAAAGGAGAAAAAGGGGGATTTCATTAGTGTTGGAAACTCGCTCACCTGGGAGCTCAGATTTAATTAGATTAAAGAGGAAGGGTCTCTGATCAGTTCCTGTGTGAAGAAAATTTAGTATCTAGGCAGAAGCTGTAATAGATGCCATAAATATAAAAGTAAATCTGAGAAAGTTCTTCCTGATTTGGTGATAGAGGGTGGGAAAATGAAATCAGATATCGTAATCAAGAGTGATTTATTTAGGTTGAAGGCTTTTTAACAAATATTATCACCATTCTTCATTTATTCACCACTGATATCTCTTTGTTGTACAGAGGGCAAAAGGACTGTCACGATGGATGAGAAGTTTTTCACCGGCTACAGAAAGACAATAGTTAAGCCTGAAGAAATACTTCTCTCTGTTGAAATACCCTACAGCAAGAAGGTAAGCTTGCAGGAAAAAAATCTTCATCATTTGTGGAGTTAAAATGCTGTTACTAGAGTGTTATTTTAAAGTTAGGCACCTTTTTCCTTACTGACCTCCAAATGCTTATGAAGTCCCAAGTGGACCAGGAAGCAAGTGAATTATCTGGGGAAAATCTAGCAGCACACTGGTTTTGACAAGCAGGGGGAACAGGGCTCTATGATAACGTATGGTAAGCCCAAGAATTTTTCTAGTGCAAGAAAGAGGAATTTCACTTTATTGTCTGAAGCTTTTTGAGTGCATTTTGGAATGATGAAAAGTGTCAAAGTGGTGTTCCCAGAGGTGTTTACGTTCTGCTTGAAAAATAGTGCAGAAAAGATTTTAGCAGTTTCTGGCATACAGTGAAGGTAACGTTCCCAAGGTTCCTGCTTAATTTCTGTGAGCTGAAATGGGAAAAGAAATGGGGAAATATCTGTATGGATAAAAGGGAAGCTTAGTTCCTGCATTCTTGCATTGCAAGATGTAAACCACAAGGACTGACTATTAGGGCATTTTGGCCATGGGGACTTCAAATGAGGCTGCAAAACTTGCTTCAAACAGAACAATGAGCATTACTCTGCTACAGCAGCATAAACCATAACTGATTCAGAGTGTCTAAGAAGTAAAACTCTTCTTTTTCCTTTAGGGCTGAGAACATCAGACTGTAATTTATGCTTGTGAAGGTATTTGCCTTCTTAGGGCTTGTGGCCCCAAGTCATATGATGCAAGGATTTGCAGTATAGTGACACATTTTCTTTACAAATGGAAAACACTGATTTACCTGAAATGCCATTGTTTTGTGGGATAGAACTAATAAATCCCTTGTCTATACTCTCAAATTTTTCTATTTAACTATTAAGGGAAAAATTATTTTGTTTATGGTGGTTTTCCATCTATTTCTGAGTGATCCTTCTTTGGTCTTGTAATAAAAGCCAAATTTTTGCCAAATTGAGAAACATGCTTGAGGTTGCCAATGGAAGATACCATATTCCTCCATCCATGTGACAGTCATATGGGCAATTTTACAAAACAAATATATACAAGTAGGGCAGTGGCTTCATCCGTAGGTTTTATGCAGCTCATTGATCTGAAAAACTAAGACAACTTTTGAACTGTCAACTTCATGGTTTCTTGGCTGACCTTTGCTCACAAGAAGGGAGACCAAAGTTCTTCAGGGTATGTCTGAAGGTGCTGGCATTTGGCAGGCAAAGTTTTCCGCAACTGTGATTTCCTCGTGAATGAAAGCAGGGCTGTTTCAGCACACAGCTAGATAGAATTTTTTAGCTTATCTTTGTTTGAAACTGATGTAAGGTCTTGCATTCATGTAATTTGTCACACCAAGGGTAAGACTGGCCAAACAACAGAAAGAATTAACAGGCTCTGTTGTTTACCAAGAGACCCAGGCAGGCATGGCAGCTGATGTGATGGTTAACTTTCCTACACTCCTAGTGAGGAAACGTCGTGAGTGCCTTTCCTTCCACATGACTCTGAATCAAGAAAATTAAGGTGTCTTGTGAGGAGTGAATGCAAATATTGCCCTCTTGTTGCAATCGTTATTGGAAATCTCATAAGTATGCAGTAAGAGAGGAGGCGCTTTTTCTCCTCTTTGAAAGCTAATTGTTTTAATGAGCAGAGTGGCAGAATGTCGTCACTGGAATTTTGCTGTTGATGCTCCTCTGCTGTTATCTGCTGGCTGCTGAGTAACTGAATTCAGGAAATTAAGCACACCCTTCAGTTATATCTCCAGTAACAAGTCCTTGATGCACAAAAGGGGCCTCTTGTGAAACTGTTCTCATTGTCAGCAGAAGAGAAATTGTTCTATACAATAATGAAAGAATTTCTGTCCACTTCAGATTAGAACTAATTAATAGAACAGACTGTTGTGCCATGTGGAGTCACATGGCTAAGCTATTAGTGAAGAAACTTGTCAGAAAACTCTCCAGAAGGGCAGTGCAAAGACATCGGATCTGACTCCCCTCCTGGTCTGCAGGATGCCTGAACAGTAATTTGTCCTCACCTGCAGTACAGGCAAGAGGACTGACCATGTTGTCACTCCAGGTGACACCATAATGTGGTGCATCCTGTTAGAGTATTAACCTCATATTTACTGCCCCTCTTCATAGGAGAGCTGCTGTGTTTTGTGAGCTGTAGTTGCTGGTGCATTTACAAGAATTTCCTTGCTCTGCGGAGACCAGGATAGTAACTGAGAATGGTTTTTGCGATATCAGATTGAAATTGCCTTTTATTAATTAGTTTGGTCTACTCTAGAACTGAGAGGCGTTTGTGATTATTGATTTCAGTTCTTGCAGAGTTCAAAGACTTCTGAAGGAAAGTGGTTTAGGGTATGACTTTTGCTGATTAGATGTCCAGCATAGCAACCTGGCAGAAAAAAACTTGCTGAGAAACTGTAGTTTTGTTTATGTACAAACAGTCTGTCTTGGTTCTTCCTCTTGAGCTATGGAAAAATGTGATAGGTAAGAGCAGATCTGTCAAAGCTTGTTTCCCCCACAGTCCTAGGCTGGCTGATAACCACGAAACTGATCTATTAGAATTAGTCATTGAATTATGTGAAAATAAACAGCTCTGCCTGAACAAACATGTCCTTCTTAGCCCTGCACAATGAATCAACCAGATACAGTTCCCTGGAATAGCTTGTTCGTGTAGAGATAGGTCAACAGCTTGTCCACATTTATACTCCAAAGCATACCAAGGTAGAGAATAAAGAAATATTTTCCTGTCTTCTAGGGTGAATACTTCTCAGCTTTCAAGCAGGCTTCCCGTCGTGAGGATGACATTGCTATTGTGACCTGTGGGATGAGAGTCCAGTTCCAAGATGGCACAAGCCGAGTAGAGGAGATAAAACTAAGCTATGGAGGAATGGCTCCTACAACTGTCCTGGCACTAAAAACCTGCAAGGAGCTCACTGGCAGGTAGGAATTTTTCTGTGATTAAAAGACTGTCTAATGGAACTGTGCTGATTTTCACAGGAGCAGTTTAAATATCTCAAATATCCTAAATCCTCTCTAAAACTACATCAAAGGAGAAAGAGGAAGAAGCATAGTTATGCTTCTGCAGCAGTGTGTTTTTGTAATACCTTGCTTCCTCCAGTGTTCCTTACCCTCAAAGATCTATGTCATTCTCTGATTCACAGAGCTATTTTCTTGCCAAATTCACTCCTCAGTTGAAGTGGACAGAAGCTGTATGTGTGCATGACCTACAAAACTGGGTTAATTTCAAACTGACCTGAAAAATCAGTGTTTTTATAATGTAATAACTTTGCCACATCTTTAGGAAAGGTAACATGAGCCCCAGATGACAGCAAAGCACACTCACGTGCTATGAACAGATAGAACGGATGGCTGTTGCTTGAGAGCTTGTGGGAACAGCAGGAAGCTGTGGCAGGGAAGGTTTAGGTTGGATGTCAGGAAAAGGTTCTTCACCCACAGGGTGGTTGGGTACTGGAACAGGATCCCCAGAGCAGTGGTCACAGCACCAAGCCTGACAGAGCTCAAGAAGCATTTGGACAGCGCTCTCAGGCACGTGGTGTGACTCTTGGGGTGTTCTGTGCAAGGCCAGGAGCTGGACTTGATGATCCAGATGGGCCCCTTCCAACTCAGCATATTCCATGGTTCTATGTCAGAAGAGTTAGTCTGTCCTGGTGAATTTAGGTCTGAACAAGGGCTCTGTGTCACCTTTGTTCCCCTGCAGAGACTGGAATGAGAAACTGCTGCAGGATGCCTGCCGCTTACTGTCGGGTGAGATGGAGTTGCCTCCTTCTGCTCCTGGTGGGATGGTGGATTTCCGACGCACACTCACCCTCAGCTTCTTCTTCAAGTTCTACCTGACTGTCCTTCAGAAACTGAGCAAGAGTGGCACTGTGAGTGCTCCTTGGGAAGGCAGATTTGGGGAAAGAGAATCTCTTTGTGCTGCCTTGGTGGGGAAGGCATGGGGAGGGTTCAGACTTGAGCAGGGTCATATCTGATGACAAAATCCATGCTGCAATGGCTGCCAGAGCTACTCTACTCCTTGCATAACAGTGACTTGTGTATCTTGTCACTTCCTCATGGCACCCTCACCTTGTTGTGGAAGGGTGTTGCTCTGTGGGTTCACAGGGTGGTTCCTGGACTTCTCCCATTTGCTGCATTACAAGCTGTGTTGTATGTCTGTGGTTATTCTTGGCACAGAGCCTGAGCCTTGTTTGCCTTTAACTCAGTAGATTATTGGTTACTTTAAGTGGAAGATGGAGAATGGAAAATATCCTGGGCTACTAGGGAGTGTGAGAAAGGAATTGGAAGGGAAGGTGATTTTCTTTAATACGTCTCTGGCAGAAAACTGTGTGTGAGCCCGTCCCTTCAAACTACATCAGTGCTACAGAGCTGTTTCACAAAGATCCCATTGCAAATGCCCAGCTCTTCCAAGTAAGTCGCAACTTTCCCAAGTAAGTGTCAGCATGGCACAGATCCAGGCTTTTCTGTAGCTCAAACTGTGCTTCTCTTCTTGTGTCCCTGAGTAAGGTCATCACATAAACTTATATAGTGCCAATAGTGAAGCTTCTATTTGGGTCTCAGGCCTTTCCTCCCTTTAGGATACTATTGTTTCCCTATCATTGTCCAAGACTGTTGCTGACATGCACAGCTTTATAAAAATTGCTTTTCCTCCTGTAGCCAGCTCTGTATCTAAACTGAAATTCCCCTTCTGCTTTCCCCAGTTATAGCCTGCCTTTCTTGGCATCTTTCAGTCTTCAGATTCTGGTTGTATCTTCTTTCATATCTCTCTGTTAGTGACCATTCTCTTCAGCTTTGAGAGTAGAATCCAGCTTCAGAACTTGAACCTTCTTATGCAAGCTGTCAAATCAAACTGTTCTCTTCCATAGCAATTTCAAAACCCAAACTGCTCTCACTTCATTCCCTACAGATCCCCCCTGTGTAGCCCCATCCTGTGGCATCTTGTTTACCTTTCCTTCCCACAGGATTGAGCCCCCATCCCATTCCCCAGTCACTAGAATGCCTCACAGTGCCTTTTGCTCTCCCATCCCCTTTTTTTTTTGCTTTTTTTTTGCTTCCATCCCCTGCCATCTGTCAGTAGTAGTCAGCCATGTGTTTTACTCCAGGAAGTGCCCAAGGGACAGGCGGTGGAAGACATGGTGGGCCGACCTCTGGTGCATGTTTCAGCAGCCAAACAAGCCAGTGGAGAAGCTGTGTACTGCGATGACATCCCTCACTATGAGAACGAGCTCTACCTCACGCTGGTGACCAGCACCAAGGCCCACGCTAAGATCCTGTAAGTGGCGCTTCTGAGTTGCAGATGTTGGAAGCATCTGGTGCCTGGTGGCTTAAAAAACATCAATCTGTCAAGGTGTGGGTGAGGGAGAGGTTTTTGCTTAGGTGGGAGCTCCAGTTCCTTGCACATTGTTACACGGAGGCGAGCTGTGTGTGTTACAGCTGCCTTGCAAGTCTGCGTCAGTGGGAATATGAGGGAATTAACTCCAGACTCTGGGTTTTGATGAAGTACAAAAGCCCTCAGCCCAGGCAGACTTCTTGCATATCCCATCTATTATACTCAGGCATGCAGGATTAAAAAGGAGCAGGGTAGGAGAGCACCACAATGGCTGAGGTGTAATTTTAATCACTAGTCAGAGCAAGCAGCTTGAAGGTTCTCTTTCTATCTGCCTGAAAAATTAGGCTGTAAGATGCAGTTCTACCAGCACTGCTGCTGGTGAGTCAGCAGTGTGCACTGGGTTTTGCCTTGCATGGTGCTTGCCTGCCCTGGCTGTGATCAAACCCTCTGCACAAATGTAATTTGTGAGTTGGCTTCAGCTATGAGATGTAGCCCTGTTTGTCCTTGGCTGTAGCAACAGGCCAGTATTTGGAAGTGCAGCTGTCTCAGAAAATATCTTGTCCATCCAGGGCATGACTGGTACCTAATTTATAACAATAGTGAATAACCAACTCTGAAAATCCAATCCTGCCAGGTAATGCCATCTACATTCTCATATGAATTTTAGTGATGCCATATTGTGGGACTGGCTGCCCCCACAAACCTTAATTTTGTTTCCATGGCGGTGACTCTGCAGGCTCCCATCTGCCCTCAGCTGCTTTGATGCGGAACACTCTGTGTTACATTGGCTCGTGTCATCCTCAACAGCCTTGCAGTGTGCTGTTCATTCCTTAGGCAATACTTCCTGCCTAGTTAGGCTTCCTGTCCAGAGGTTTCCCACTGTGGCATGGGCAGCACGGTAGTCATGGATGCACGGATGTAGTAGAAGTTGACTCCCAGGTTATGAAAGAAACTGCTTTGTCATCATAGTTAATTTTTAGGTGTTGCGATGTGCAATGCAGACACTTAAGTGTTGTTACTGCTACCAGGGCAGATGGAGAGATAGAGAAAGCATCTGTGACCTGTGACCATGCCTGTGACCACAATATGCAGTGTTTTTTAGAAGTTGCTGTACACATTCTCTTGCATTTGTGTTGTGCACACATATGTCAGGCTGGGAACCTGCAATATTGAAGGAAGTAGTAGAATATTTAATCAGGGGGCAAAAGTATCTCAACCAATGATTTTGGCAGTCAAAATACTGATTCTGAAAGCTTCCACTTTATCTTGAGTCAGATTTTGAGCACCAAATGTAAATCAGACATCATCTGCCTCTGCTTTTGTAACTAAGGGAAACTGTCAGGGGATTGTTTCTGAGGTACTACTGCAGAAATATGGGAAAGACAATTTTCCAAAGAAAAATAGCATTGTCTGCAGTTCCTGCTGTCTAAGGATTCATGTGGGAAAATTCATTCATACATGTCATGTCTTTTTTAAAAAAAATACGTGGCTCACTGGGATGCATTAACAGCTGTTTTCAGGCACAGTGTATATCAAAATTTCAGGAATCTAAACAAGTTCCTGAAAAAATTTCAGCAATTTACAGAAGGCAATAAATCATTCAGTCAGCAAAATCAAAGCCACAGCGTTTCTATTTGCAACTGTTTCTCTGTAAAGCCAATGTAAAGAATATTGCAAAAGGAGCCTGAACGTATTTTGTAATATATTTTTACTAAATTCTCCATATAAAAATGAAATTATATTGCCCTTTTTTAGTTATATTGTCACTGAGTTTTAAATCTATAAATTATTCAAGCTGAATAATGGTTAGATACTTATTTTGCTGATTACCAAAGAAAGCCTTTCATGAAGCGTTTTGTCTTTTTGAGTATAATTTCTTTTGCATCCTCTTAAAAACCGTAAAGCTTCCTTGTGATTGATCTTCAACAATTTCTCCCTGACTCGCCCATGGCAGATGATATGTGGCTGCACTAAAATTTCAAGTTTAGCAAAAGGCAGGGAGGAATCTTGCCTTCATGGAATCATGGCAGCTAAGAGGACAGTGGAGGCACAGCATCGCTAACACCAATTTGTCATCAAAGGATCTTTAGTGCACATGGCAACTGGATTAAGTTCAGCTATATCTTAGGGAAAAGATGTGTGCTATAGTCCAAAGAAGTAGACTGGTGATCAGTCTCACAGTCAAGATTAACATTACCATATAGATCCAAATTATTTTACTCTAATATGTAATCCTTTCTGCCTTGGTGTCACATGATATTCATGTGCCATAGCCAGACTTGAGGGAATCAGGCCTGAATTTGTATTGGAATCTCACAATCGCTGACACAAAGAAAAAACGAGAAATAACACTCTCTCTCCTCCTTTCCTTAGTTCTGTAGATGCATCTGAAGCTCAGAGTGTTCCTGGGTTTGTGTGTTTCATCTCTGCCAAGGATGTTCCTGGCAGTAACATCACTGGCATCGCTAATGATGAGACTGTCTTTGCTGAGGACGTGGTATGTGGTTAAAAGTAGCTTTTTTTCAGTCATGCTGCTCAGGGGATAGCATTTCTCATTTTGTCCAGTCAAGTCCTCTACCTTATACAGAGATAATTCTAACTGCACTGGGGTCAATAGAAATCTTGGTGCCAAATTCAATAAGGCCCAAGTCCCTTTGCCCTGTGCCCCTCTCCTCTCTGTTATTTCCATGGTTCTTCTCTAAGCTGCAGCCCCCTGGGACAGGCTCACTCACTCAGTTGCTGTCCAAATTTGCTTGTGATTATTTTCCCTGGGCTGGTTTTAGACTGGTCTGAGCAAACAGATGAAAAACTGCATAAAAGGAATAGATAAAGAAAATTATCACGAGTCTCTCGTTACTGCATACTCACACCCCAAATGATGGTACGTCCTAATGTTGCCTGTAGGTCACCTGTGTGGGTCATATCATCGGTGCAGTCCTTGCAGACACACAAGAACATTCCAGAAGGGCAGCTAAAGCTGTGAAGATTAAGTATGAAGAACTTCAACCTGTTGTCACAATTCAGGTAAGATGGCTCAGTTCTGCATCTGCAGTTGGCTTGGGGCCTCTGATGTCCAGTTCTGTTCTCACACATGTGGTTACTTAACCCCACAGTTTGTTTGTCTTTGTGGGTGCAACAGGATATGGATAGAAAGAATAATTTGTGTGTTTAAATATAAAGAAGGCACATCTTTGATGCCCTGCTGATTTAGAGTACATTAACTTGTTCTGTGCTATTTAAAGCTGAAACAAATAAACCAAGCTCGGAAAGATATATTGTGCTCAGCACAAATTTGTTTAAATGAACAAGGTTACTGTGAGTTACATTCTTGTCCACAGAGGCTTGCTTTTAATATTGTGTGGTATAACCCTGCTGGCTTCATTGATATCCATTCACTCTTCATTCTTTAATTTATAACAAGCAATAATAAGGTGTGAAAATGTTTTTTTTAGCTCTGTCACTGCCTTGCTTCTCTGAGATTTCTGCAGACCACTTGTCAGGTTTCTAAGCTGATCAAATTAATTTTCAGGCGTTCAGTCTGTACTGTGAACTGTATGGACACAGTCTTTAAGTCGCTTTTCTCAAAGCTGAAGAAATTCATGCCAACAATGTATGATTATTTCATGCTTTTTAAATTTTTAAACTAGAAAATCTGTTGACAAGATTTCCTTGTGACACAGCAAAAGCAAATGATAATATCTACATGGCATTCATATCTAGAAATGAGAAAAAAAATGAAGTCATTCTTAGTGGATAAATTAGAACCATGGGATTCTACTTAAATGTTTTTAATGGTCAGTGTTTTGTACCATGTATTTTGCAATGTGAATTGCATTAATGCAAATACAAAAAGTCTGTGCACTGTCTCTGTATAGACATTGGTACTGTTATCTGAGGACAGAGATTCTGCGTTGTTTGTATGATTTGTGGATTCACAAACAATGTGTGAGAACTTTGCCTTTTCTGAGACTTCTAGTTGTTCGTTCAATCAGGGAACATGAGAGTGGAGCCAAAAACGTGCTGATTTTTCAGTTTTGTTGTTTGATCATTCTGTGGGGGTTTTTTTCATTATGGAAAGCTTCAGTTTTGACAAAAGGAAAATGCCTTTGTAAAACTTCCCTTTGAAAGATGATTGTATATTAGCTCAGAAGTGAACTATTTCTGCACTTCTTATCTTGTTCGAGAGATTTAGTTTTCTCCTTCTGTCTCTTTTTCTCTATTTTAAAAAATTCTTATATTCCTTTCTCCCACCTTGTGGGCCACAGACAAGGGTTAATATAAATTTTAAGTTATAGCCCTGGTAGCTACAGGTCTTGAGGTTCTGGGTCCACAATGTAAAATGAGTCACAAGGAGTACCTTAAGATTGTCCAATTATGGTGTTTGTTGTGAAGTTGCTATGTTGCCAAAAGTTATTTTGTACTGCTTTTAGTAAAGTCACTTGGCTATTACCATAGTTAGTGTCTGATAAATTGTTGTGCTTTTTATCTTGGATATTTCTTCTTCAGTCAGAGGAAACTTTGATTTCATTCCACTTACACAAAAATGTCATTGTGTCATTCTGTTTCCTAGGAAGCTATTGAGAAACAATCCTTCTTTAAGGCTATAAAGAGGATTAATAAGGGAGACGTGAAGAAAGGATTTGAAGAATCTGACCACATTCTGGAAGGTGAGAATAAGCATTAATAATTCTTTTAAAATAGGATAGTTTGTGACAAAAGAAGTCAAGCTATCAGCCTCCTTTTTATGCATATGATATTGAGAGTAAGGCTTGCAGAAGGAAATTAATTTCATATAAAGTTTCAGTCTGATATACAAATAGCTCGTGCCAGATTTTATTGTTTCAAATGGACCTGGATGCTCCCAGCTGTGCCCCCAGAAAACACTGTTTTCCAATGAAAGGATACATTTTTCTTGAGCAAATATTCTACAAAGTGATTTTTTTTTTCCCCTGAAATGTTTTGATATAGGAGATTTTCCCTGTCCAGGCATAGTTTGGTTTAAATCTTTATAGACAGCCAATTTCCTTTAGTCTGGTGTATGGCTGTATCTTAGGAAAATGGGACACAATGAACAGATCAGGACCCTGACTGAGAAGGGAGGTTGATTCTGACATTTATTTGTGTGTAGCATGACTGGAAATTGTACCCTCAGCACTGCCAGGTAAGATGTCCTGGGAAAGAGCCACATGCAGTGATAGAGAGTTGATTCCCAGTTAGATCATCCCAAGGCATTTTGGGTTTCTGGTTTTGTTCTCCTGTTTTAAAGTCTATAACCTTGTATTTTATCTACTCAGCCAGACTATACTTGATTTATTTTTATCCTTATCTCAGTGGTGTTATTGAGGCAGTCTTGAAAGGCACCAAATGCCGCATCTTAAGGGATGCTGGATCAATGGCATGGTGTGCAAGCTCATTTTTGAAATGCCAGCCACTTGTGTTTTGGAATGAAGATTCCTAGAAAGTGGAAAGGAAGCGTGTCTGGATTTTTTTACTGTGTTTTGTTGTTTTGTTTTGAGTTTATTTTTTGTTGTTTTTTAAACACTGAACCAGAATCGTCAGTTTTAGAGCTAGTGATATTCAGTGCTGGGCAAAGCAAAGGGTTGTCAATTAACACATGTACAAAAGGCAGTAGATTGAAGACTACGTGTGATGGGAGACACCTTGTAACACCAGGGACGCCCTTTCTGTGGGGCATTTCTTTCCATTTCCTAGGAGAGATGTACCTTGGTGGTCAGGAGCATTTCTACCTGGAAACTCATTGTACTTTGGCTGTGCCAAAGGGAGAAGATGGTGAGATGGAACTCTTTGTGTCGACCCAAAACCCAATGAAGACACAGGTACTGTCTCATTAACCTCTTGCCTAAAAGGGATTTGTTTCTCGGTTTCAGACTAGATGAATGGTTGCTTTACAGTTGCTCTTATTTTATTCTTCACACATACTCCCATGAGTATGGGATTTAAAGTCCATGTCCATCCTGCTGGAGTCCTGAATCTCCTTCCAGGTGACAGAACTGTTTCTGTTGGCAATGCATCTTTGTCAAGAGGGATTACATGCTTAGCACTTTCTGGAGAGGGTCCCAGCTGCTCAGCAGATGTGATGCTTGAACGGCACATCAGAAGGAGAGGTGGTGTAACCACTGGCTGTGCACCAACTCTCCCATTCCATGAGACAGGCTACTGGCACCGTGGGGTGTCCTTGGCCTGTTTACTGGCTCACCAAGACTGTCCAAAGATCTCTCAATGCCGTGAGAGTGGTATGGACATCAAACCCTGTGCTAAATGAGAGCTGTGTCTTGGTAACCTCATCTCATGTCAGTCTTTTCCTGAATCTGACCCTGTGTGCTGCAGCACTGTGCCTTCTCCCCTCAGAGAAAAAATTCTGGGCTTATTGGCTCCAATTGCATCAAATCCAATTGCATCAAATGCAATATTTGCACTGTTGAAATGGTTTCAGGAAGGCAATGTGTTGGTATCTAATTCTTAACACCAGCTTAGCTCCCTACATGCTCTGCTGTTTTGTTTTTCTTTAGGAGTTTGCTGCTAATGCACTGGGAGTGCCTTCAAATCGGGTTGTGGTTCGAGTGAAAAGAATGGGAGGAGGATTTGGAGGAAAAGAGACTAGGAGTACTATTTTGACATCTGTAGTGGCTGTTGCAGCCTTCAAGTAAGTTTGAGTGTGGGGAACAGGGATTTTTTCCTTCAGACTGTACCAGGCTGCCTCTTTCTGAAGTGCCATTTGAACTGGAGTACTTTGACTACTCTTCGTGTCTTGTTACAGTACAACTTACAGCAAGCTTGGCATTTCCCACAGGAGGTATCTAATGAGTTCTTAGCTGGAAGGAGGGATTGAACCTGCCCAGAAAGGGCTAAGTTTATGCAGGAACGTCAGCTTTTAATAGAAAGGGGGAAAAACCTCCTTACTCTTTATTCCTTTGGTAGTCTCTGAAAATCCTTGTATCTCAAATTATTTGCCTCTACCCCTCACTTCACCCCAAACCATTTCAAAATCCAGCACCTGCCATGTTTATTGCTTTGTTTGATAGAGGTATGAGAATCTCTTCCTTATTCAAAACTCTACTACACCAGGCTTGCACCATTATTAGTCTGCTCTTCTGCAAACTCCATGTTTGGATTTTTCCCTAGGAAGGCTGGCAGGCCTTGGAACCAACTGAAAGCTCAGGGAATGAACCTAGGCTGTTTTTTGTGCAGAGTTGATTGGAAATGTGCTTCTTGTTTCTGGAGTTTTGGTGTGGGCTCATGTTTAACTGTGCAGGTTTTAGGGGAACATGGCCTCTGAGATGACATTTCTGCCCTGTCAGTCACCCTGCCCTGCCCAGTACTGCCCTTGGTGGCAGTACTAAAGGGATCTTGCAACACAGCAGCAATTTGATAAAATACCTTTGGAAGAGAACAGCCAAAATGAAACTCTTTTAAAATTGACTTTATTTTTTTCTGTTCTGAGCAAACAACCTCTTTAATTAATCAGTAATACATTTGCATTCTTTTCTTCTCTTTATCTCTGCCAGCCAAACCACTGTTTGACATCCTCGAGGTTATAAAATAATATCTGTGACATTCCCTATATACTTGTACAACCTGAAGACAGGCACTCAGAAGGCAAAATTGTTAGAAAATAAGGAGCAACTCCTACTCTCCCCTTGGATAATAAATAAGCAAATAAAAAACAAGGTCAAATTGAAGGCTAGTTAGTACTTCACTTTGCATTATTCTATAATTCCTATGGCATTCTCTCTTTCAAAGCCAAAAGAGTGCCTTGAGAAATAGTCTGGAAAATAGTGATTGCTCAGTTATTAGCATCTGTCTCTATAAGAAATTATACTTCTTTGTAATACAAGAGTCTTTGCAAGAGTTTTCACAAACAGGTCCCAATTTCTGAGATTTTTTTTTTTTTTTAACTCAATCTTGCCATTTTCTTAAGAAGATATGCAAACCAAGCAGTTTACCCTTAACTCTCCATTGCCACTCTGGAAAGACAAAGAGCAGGGTCTTGTTCTGCAGGAACTATATTGTGCATTTCAGGCTTTTCCTAAAAGAATGTATCCTTTCACAGAACTGGCCGTGCAGTGAGGTGCATGCTGGATCGAGATGAGGACATGCTGATCAGTGGTGGGAGGCACCCCTTCCTGGGGAGGTACAAGGTATGCACACACATGAGAGCAATGCATGTGGTCTCGGTGTTGTCCCCTGAGACATCAGAGAGCAGTAAGATATTGTGAAAAACGTGCTGCTGTGATCATTTCACTGCTGATCTCCCCTGCTGCAAATGGGCCAGGTCAGATGGGCTATAGCATTTTTCCTGTTAAAGTGCTGCAAAAGTTATTTTGGCTTGGATGGTTCCCTTCTTGTGACCTCAGCATAAATAATTGTCTCTTCCTTGCAACCAAGACTTTGCCCCTATTGACAATCACAACGCTCTTGAGGTTCCCCCATTCCTTTAAAGCATCCTTTACACAAAAATGTGCTTTGTTAACTTCCTTTCCGCTTCAATCCCCATCCAACTGCTCCTGCTTCAGAAAGGAAAAACCAGTTAAGGGAATTGTGGCTGTGATAATTGGCCTGTACTTAAATTAGAAGAGTTCTCTAGAACAAAATTAAGGTACATGCATGGACCCTTTACTGGAGAACTACCTCAGTTGCTGCCAGTGCCTGTCCAGTGCTGCACTGGGGACAGTCAGCCCTCTGTCTGTATGAGATCCATTCAGTTTTTGGAAAGAAGCACAAAACAGAACATTTTGGAGAAAACTGATTACTGAGGAGACTCTCTTGACAGGTTGGTTTCATGAAGAATGGGAAAGTCAAGAGTCTGGATGTGTCATACTACTCGAATGGGGGCAACTCTATAGACCTCTCTCATGGTGTAAGTAAAATTTTCTGATGGCTAATGAAGCAGATGGGGTTTCTCTGTGCAACCTTTTGCTCTGACTTCAGAGAGCTGTTGCCTACAGCATTGCTTGCACTTGCAGCTCTTTGACATGACTGAAAACAGATTTTGAAGGGGTTTTGGAGCTTCTACAAATGCTCTCTGAGCCAACTGACCTGCCTTGGCATGTGCCACATAATTCTTACGAATGCTGTAACACCGTGGATTGAGCAAAGGGGTCAAGAATACTTGCTTTGAATTACAGAGGGCTGTGATGGAAAAGCTGTTGCACAATGCAAGATGACTGATGGATCCCCAGCTCTGGGGAAAGATAGTTCCTTGGAACAGGAAGCATCCCAGTCAATAGGCTGATCAGGGCAGGGTGCCTAAACCAACAAGCTTGTTAAGGACTGGCTAAAGCCAACACTGGGTTCACAAGCAGTAAGGACAAGAAATGGGCCTGAGTTCTGAGTTTGTCTCCAGGAAGTTTTGCACTGATGAGTAAAAAACTATCCTCTTCTGCCATGTGAGTGACCAAATCAATAGCCAGACAGTCAGGTTTATTCTAGCTCACTTTCTCCAGTCCACTGAGTCTTTGACAATTTTCTGCAAAAATCAATCCATTTCAATAGGAAAAGAACTGCAAGACCTCTCTACTGGAGCCACATTTGATGCTGGCAATGTGGCTGGTGCTTGGCAGAGCAGAACAAGATGCAAATGTCTTTGCATGAGCTGAGGGCCTGGTTGAGAGGACTTCTATGTAATTGTCTTTTTGACTGTGTCTGAATCAGGGGACTGGAAAGTGCTCCACATTGAAATAAGGTTGGGTTGTGTGTGATCCCCTCCCTGTGCTGCTGCTGTAAGGGAAATTTGGAAACACAAGCCAGAAAGAAGCTCTGACCCTTTTCCAGTACGGACAATAAGTGGAGAACTCAAATCTTGCAGTTCAGATGTAGTTTTTGAAAATCTTTATTTCATGTGGTTGCCCTTAGTGCCATAGCCCAGTGCTGAGTCACTTGATATCAGCAAGACTTCTTTTCCAGTAACAGATTACTCAATATGATGAAAACTGTTTCTTCCAGACAGGTAATGGCATTAGTAACAGTTTGACAGCCCAGGGCCAGAAAAGGACTTTGAAGCTCCATCTGTCCCAGACCCATAAGTGTCAACAGAGTGCTTATTGTCCTGTCCTTCAGGAGGACAGCACTTGACACTCCATTGCACGTGGGAGGCAGTGCTGGCTGCACTTCAGTGCTCATCCAGCTGTGTTGACTGAAGCACTGCAGGGTGCAAGAGAAAGTGCTGATTACTGGAACTTAGCATCAAAGCTTCCAGCCTGGTTTTGGCACTAGTGAGAAGTGTGACATCCAATTCATGTAAAATGTGTCCACCTCCATTCCTTCTCTTCACCAGGTAATGGACAGAGCCCTGTTACACTTGGATAACTCCTACAACATCCCCAATGTCAGCAGCGTGGGCATTGTTTGCAAGACCAACTTGCCTTCCAACACAGCCTTCCGTGGCTTTGGAGGGCCCCAGGGAATGATGATTGCTGAGTGCTGGATGAGCGACCTTGCTCGGAAGTGTGGCCTGCCACCTGAGGAGGTACAGACCCACGGACACCTTCCAGGGTGGTGCCGCCTTTGAACAGTCTCTGACAACTGGACACAGCCACAGAGAATTTTTAAGCATGAGAACTTCGGCTTCATTTTTGCTGAGCTCCTAGCAGCATCTCAAATTTCTTGTGTGACAGACACATTATAGCATGGATTATCTTCTGTTTAGTTAAATTCCTTGGTAGCCTCAATTTTGTAACATCTGCTTTAAGGATAGATATTAAAAAGAAAAAAGTCCAAAGGCATTAGGTACCTTAATCTTACTGACGATGTGGTTAAATCCTAGTCTCTGAAGATTCCCAGCCTTAATGGCTTAGTTCGTTTTCCCATAAACAGATATATGTTTGTTAATTGTTTTGCTCTGTAGAAAGAGCAAAGGAGTAAATTAGAAATCAACATGCTTTAGATCTCCTCTGTCCTTGTCTGAAGCATTAAACTTGGCATGTCCTTTTTGACTCTTTGGGAAGGTGCGGAAGCTCAATCTGTATCATGAAGGAGACACAACTCATTTTAACCAAAAGCTGGAGGGATTTACTCTACGAAGATGCTGGGATGAATGTTTGTCCAGCTCCAGCTATCATGCCAGGAAGAAACTGATTGAAGATTTCAACAAGTAGGTGCTCTGGAGTTGTCTTGTTACTAGCTGCACCTGTTTCCTACTAACTTTGGAAATTTTCTTAGCAACTCAAGTGATGTGAAGTCACACCTTATAGTTGCAGAGTGACTTCCAAAAACATCTCTTTTTGAAGTCCCTTCATGCTCACTGTCAGAGGAAAACTCTATCAGCGAGCTGGTAACATAAATAAGGCTGGAATCAGACCTAGCATACTGTGATTTTGTAAGTGAAATGTAGCAAAGAAGAGGGAGTCTGTTAAGTCCAGCTAGGATTTTTCACGACTAACTGTCAAGGCCCTTTGTTTAGGCTTTCCCCTGCTTTGTAGTCTTTTTTAGTTGGCTTATATATACAACTGCATGGTTAATAATCCAGACAACTGCTTCTATCATGCTTGGGGGAAGCGTCTTCAGTCTGAATTTCTTCTTGTTGAAACAAAAAAAGAAAGCCATTGCTTCATACAAATTAGTGATTAACTCAGTCTATATCACAGTCAGGTATTTAATTTCTATTTGATATACAGTCAGAGGGAAGCAGTATTGAATTTTGATAAAAGCCTCATGAGTATATGAACTATGTTCTTTCCTTGCAGGCAGAACCGCTGGAAGAAGAGAGGGATGTGCATCATTCCTACCAAATTTGGCATCAGTTTCACTGTCCCATTTCTGAACCAGGTCCGTAAATGTCATTCACGTTTTCACTCGGGAAGCTGCATTTATGCTGCCTCCCCCAGGCCCTCCTCCATTTGTACCAAACTGGAGCTTCTTGAAGAAGTAGTAAATTAGTTAAGAAAAAAACCACATTTTTCGAGCCAAAGTGAGCAGCACAACAGCTACCAGTTTATACTGTACAAAAGACACCAATTTAGCTATATTTTTGTCATATTGTTTTAGGTTAATTTCCCTGCTTTTCTTAATAGTAGAAACACAGAAAACTGTTTGAGCTGATTTGATGGACTGTCAGTAGTGCTGGCAAGTTCAGGTGAAGGGTGCATCTGTGTTTCACAGGGGCAGGATTGGATTACTTCACCTGCTTTCTGAGCTGAAAATACTGACTGGGGTTTGTTATGACATTGGAACTTCTAGTGGGCTGGTGAGACTAAACCAAACTCACCTCAAGTGTAAACAAGTGGCTTTAGTTGCACCAAAGAACAACCTTAGTCTAGTTCTGAATGAATTCTCCATGTGGTCTGCTAAGTACTTCACTAGTTAATTTATGATGATTAATGTTCCCTGTTGTAGGCTGGAGCTCTGGTCCATGTGTATACAGATGGCTCTGTGTTACTTACACATGGGGGGACTGAGATGGGTCAAGGACTTCACACCAAAATGATTCAGGTAATAATGAGTTTGGGCTTAACTGAAAGAGACATTTTTCAGGAGAATTACACTTTCCCTACAGTATTGCCTCAGGCAGCTTGACACTTCCTCTGTGTGCATGCAGAGGGTAACAAATCATGACTAATTCCTCCTCACTATTTCAGCAGCAGTGCTAGATTTCCAGAGTATTATCCCAGTGGAGTATGAGAATTAGATTCTTCATCATCTTAAATCTCATTACGTAGATAATGCAGGTTATGCTTACAGTTTAACTTCTCTGGCAATTTCATTTCACCCCATAAAGGTACCATTTACATACATTTTATTTTAAAAAATAGTTGTATTGCAAAGATATATATCTGTATATGTTATCGCCTTTGTAGTTAAAAAGGCTTAAGGGAATAACGTCCCTTTGGAAGGAAAATGAAAAGAGAATCTCATAGGGCTTTTGATCTTCTGATTCTTTTAATTTTTGAGAGAAGCATTTAGTCTCAGAATAGTGAAGTGAATGTCTGTCATTGTGGCAAAATTGTAAGTGCTCACAAACATTCAGCCTGTGAAATGCAAACATTTCTGAAAATCCAAACGTTCTGGCTAGTTGTCAGTCACTGAAACAACTCGATCTGCAAGAAAAATTAAGTTTATGGTGGGAGAGGGTAGAGGCTGCAGGTGGGTCCTGGCAGTGTAAGCAATGAATGACAGTGCTCATGGATAAGAAGTGCTGCTCACCAGTTGTTTCCCTTTGCTCCACAGGTTGCTAGCAGGTCCTTGGGAGTCCCCACCTCCAAAATTTACATCAGTGAGACCAGCACAAACACTGTCCCAAATACCTCCCCGACAGCTGCTTCAGTCAGTGCGGACATCAATGGAATGGCTGTCCATGTATGGAAGCTGAGTTATTTAAAGGAGTGGATTACAAGAGAGGGCTCCAGAGCATGCAAAGTTGTCCTGTATTTATGTGTTGCTTAAGGAAAACAACCATCAAAAGGCAGTTCCAGTCTAAGGATGCCTCTTTACCTGTTATAACTACATTATAAATGACTATAATTTTTTTCCAAGTTGTTCAAAACTCTCCTTCAGTTCTTTGGTAGTTCTAAAAATAGAGTATTTGGGATTGCTCAAAATGAGCAGATCAAAGCATCCATTTAAGTAGCCGGCTTCTAAGTAATTAATGCAGCCTTATCTATAACAAATGTATTTTGCTGCATGTATTAATAGCAAATGGCTTGAGAGCTGTGCTCCACAAGCTGTAAGTGTTGATATGCTCAGAGCAAATGTTCTGCTGTAGTAATGGCATGGTTGTGACTATCTGCTGTGGGGGCATTACCAATGCATATATTTGCTGGGTATGTGACTTTTCCATTTAAAAGAGGAATTTAGTACAGGGCATTCTCAGTTTAAAAGAAAAGGGAAAGTGTAACCTGTAAAGTAAAATCATCAGGCTGTTTTTATTCTCTGCATGGTTGATCAGAGTAGATTGAATTTTGGGAAGAATTTTTTTTTCAGTGTTAAAGGATCATCTTGTAAGATATGCCGAGCTGTCCTGTAGAGACTTGGTACAGAAAAAGTCAATGTATAAATGAGTGGACTTCTTATATTTTGTGTCATGGTCCAGAAAGGTCTATGCTGAATTTGGGATTCCTTTCTGCTATCAGCACAGCCAGTCTCCTTTAAAATCCTTTTCAGTCAAAATTTCTTCCTATGTAGCAAGACATCCATTAGTGGACTTTGTTTCTTTTTATGATATGCCAAAGTCCTAAAGGCAATATTGATTTAAATTGAAGTTTCTTTGAAACTCTTATAGGGCTCTTAATACCATAAGCTGGCTATTCAAATCTTAAAATACTTTTTCTCTCTCTCTCTTTGTTTCTAGAATGCGTGTCAGACTATCTTAAAAAGACTTGAGCCAATCAAACAGTCTAATCCCAAAGGATCCTGGGAAGACTGGGTAAGCTGTTTGTATCTGTCATGAGACAAGTGGACATTGTCAGAGATTGTTTTAATTGGCAAACCATGTGTGCAGGTGTGTCCTCCAGGCGTTCTGCATCTTGATAGCATAGATTTGAGCAAAGACAGTGAAATGCAA
Organism: Origma solitaria; assembly: GCA_013397895.1. NCBI lineage: Eukaryota > Metazoa > Chordata > Aves > Passeriformes > Acanthizidae > Origma > Origma solitaria. The sequence continues at coordinate 1,019,005 of VZRL01004687.1, read as the reverse complement.
ACCTGGCATGGATTTCCAAGTAATTAAAGCTTGGGAGAGGTCCTCCCCATAACATCAGTTGTTACTTTAATCCTGAGATTTCTCCAAATTTTGGGGCCTGCCTATAATGAACTTTATCAAACAAAAGTCTTGAGGGGTTACATATATTTTTCCAGTCAGGCTACAGTCTTGGACAGAAGGAAACATGTTTTTTAATGAAGGGATTCTGTAGCGTAGACAACTCTTGTTGAGCTGCTGTGCAGCCCCTCTAGTGCTCCTTGGCTGCAGTATCTCTGTACCCTCAATGAGAAGAGTTGGATGGGCTGTAACGCTCTCTTCAAATCCAAGCTCTGCTCTTCATCTGAGGAGTTTTGACTTTGTGATTTGGAAGTCAAGATGAAATTTCCCTCACTGAAGTCAAGATGGCCTGTCAATTTAACCTTTGTCTCTGAGGCTAAAAGTCTAACCTGTAACTGAGGAATGAACAAACAAAAGTACGTCTCATCCTCTGCCAATGGTTCAAGTTCTGTCCTTGGTAGCTGCTGACAGGGCTATTCAGCAAAGCAGCTGAAATCATGATGTTTGGCAGTGCTGGTGTTGGGTAGTGTGACAGCTGTCTGTCACTAGACACCTGCTTGAGGCCTCCTGGAAATGTTTTTGTGCAGTTATTTTGTAAGGCCTGGTTGCACAATTACTGTTTTCAAACTCTTGTTCCCTTTGCCAGATTAAAACCGCCTACGAGAGCTGTGTCAGCCTGTCAGCCACAGGGTTTTACAGGTGAGTGAAAATTCACACTGCAGAGGCACTTACTCAATTGCATGGATTGCATCCAGGGAAATTCTGGGAGGATTTACAGCCCCCAGCCCCTTGTCACTGCTCTGAATTAAAGATGTATTCCCTTTCCTACCAGCAAGTGGTAAGCTGAGGTTAACAGTCTTCTGGCTGGGGAGAATTGACTCCTGATGGAGCACAGCTCTGAGGACAAGTAAATCTGGAGTAGATCTAACTTCATTCCAGCTGACCTTGGTCTGAAAAGTCATAAATGAAATCAGAGCTTTGCCTGGGGCTCTGCTCTGTGTCAGCCTTGTGACTTGGTTTTGCACTAGAGCCACCATATGGGGTAAGAGGGAACAAGGGTTGTCCTTGAGGAAAATCCTGTATTTTGTGACATGAGCAGATACTAGTGTTTCCAGATTTGTTTTCCCACTTCAGACTCCTGCTGGACCCTGTGTAGTTCTGAAAAAAGGCACTTCTCTTAGTCAGCTTTACTGCTGGAGGAAAACAGAGATTCATCATCTTTAAGGCAGAGGAGTTGACATTAATAAATAAACACAGTGTTGAGAAGAACCTGTTTAGGACTAAAATACACTATGGGTTCATTTCTTTTGCATCTCTGAAATGTATTTTTTCTCTTAACCAAGTGACTTGTCAGTATTTTAATAAACCAGTTTTCAGATAAAGTCTAAGTAGCCAGATACAAAGTTTGCCATGAACAGTGCTTAAAATCAGTTCTTAGCTTAATTTTCTGCTTCAGCTTGACTATGTTCTGAAATTTAATGGCCTTAAGGAAATGTTCAACTGCACTCTAAAAGCAAAGGATTTGCTACTGGATTGGTGAGAATGAATTTTTAATAGTCATCACAAGCCCTGAGATTCATGAGAAGATAAAGATGGCTGAAATAGTTTGATAGTTTCAATCAAATTTTGGAATACAGAACGGTTTTAACAATTTTCTATTTATAGTTGTTTACACTATTCATTTCTGCATGGGCTTGACAGAAGGAATGAAACAAAAGTGAATAAGGGTTTTGATAAGTTGCAGTGTAGTTGTATTCTTTTTTTTAATGAAATAAAATGTGGTTTTGTTTTTCTTTGTATCAAGAATTCCCGATGTTGGGTACGACTTTGAAAAGAACAAAGGGAAACCATTCTCCTACTTCAGTTACGGCGTTGCTTGCTCTGAGGTTGAGATAGATTGCCTGACAGGTGACCACAAGGTGAGGGGTCAGCAGGGAAACAGCTCTCCGTGTTTGGGTGAAGGGAACATTCATGGGGAGTTAGAACAAATACTGGGTGTCAGCCCATTCCTGGCTCTGTCATTGGTCTGGTCTGACCTTCAGCAAATTTCTTAACTCCTCTGTTCCACAGTGCAGCAATCCGTAAAGTGTAATAAAACAATAATTACCCTGTGGGGATTTGGGGCTTAATGAATGATTGCAAAAGTTATTGGATTTGCTTGAGTAAGAGATAGCAGCACTGTTTTGGCATGAAAGTACAGAAACATCCTGGAACTGAGTTAATCATTAAAAATAACACTGAAGACTTCTGGAAAGAAAGAAAATTAAAAAAAAAGAAGAAAAAAAATGTCGTCAGAATCTGTCCTAGTTCGTTAGGCTCAGGCACAGACCACTGATACCAGCAGCTTGGAATTAATATTAATTGGGTCCATTGGACCTCTGGGAAAAACTGCAGTGTGTTCCTTTGATTTACTTTTGTGGTGAACTCAGATTAAAAGTCAGTATGAGGAGTTCAGCTGAGATAAGATCTTTGAACACTGTAAAAGCATGGGATAGTGTTTGGATACTCCTCCTCACACGAGACCATGGTGTACCAGTTTCAGTGACCTTTGCTGATTTATCCTTTTATTCCTGTTTTTAGAACATTCGCACAGACATTGTTATGGATGTTGGCACCAGTCTGAACCCAGCCATAGATATAGGACAGGTAAGTGAAAAAGTGTTGCTATTTCCATCACACTAAAGCAATCACACTACTCTCAGGCTTTTTATTTATTACCACTCTCCAAACACAACCTTTTAAACTTGCCACAGAATTACCTAGGGGAATATTCTGTTAGGGTTTGGGGTTTTTTGGCTTGCATATTAAGACTACAGGATATTGTCCAGTTACCACCCCACTGATGTTTTTCAGGTTAAATTTCACACCTGATATCTGTCAATATACTGTCAATACTCCTATCTGTCAATATTAAGTTTATTTAACTTAATGAAGATTCTCCTGTGACCAAAGACTTAGGGCAGTAAATTCTGTCCTCCAGCTGCTGCTGTGTAGAGTTCTCAATAGGAAGCTGGACCAGTCACTTATCTTACAAGGTCCTTGGGCAGGCACAAGATTACTTCAAAATTTTGTGCAGTAATAATCGCTGTATCTCTTAGCAGATAAAGGTAATAAGCACAGGGTTGTTTGATAGCCCAAGAGATGAATCGTTAGACATATGCTTATCTAGCCATCTTAGCTCCCTGGCTAACTCTACATATTGATATGGTGTAACTCCAGTGAAACTGCTGCAGGATTTGGGACTACAGGAGAGCATGAGTTGCAGAGCTCTGCTATAGCTAAAATGAAACTTCTTTGAAAGTGACACTTTTTCTGAAAGAGATTTTTTTTTTTTTTTTAAAGTGGCCAAGGGGAGAAAGAGATTTTCTGTATTTGCAGCCTGTCACTTCAGGTTTGGGAGTTGAGAGCTGGGCTAAATGGAGCCTATCAAAGGGGTCTTAAATTCCTGCATCCTTCCATGAATTGCTGCAGAGGATGTGGGGACACAGGAGAGAAAGGACGTGGCATGAGAGCAGGAACACAAGTACACAGAGATGGGTTAATGAATGCTTGTGCCAAATCTTTAGACTGGTCTGGCTGTCAGATATCTCAGTGGGCACAGAGAGAAGAGCTGCTTCATGCAGGGTTGTGCAAGTACATTCTCCTCTCATAATTTTGTAATCTTTTTCTCCCTAAAATATGCAGTAGAAAAAAAATGCAGAGAAGTCTTTAGAACTTGATGGATATAGGAGTGTTTTGCAGGTGTCTGTGCTGGTGACCTGATAATATGCAACACTTAGGAAAGCATTTACACTGAAATAGAAAGCATAAAATAGTTTGTCTTTTGATATTTCATCTTTAGTTCTTTTAGTCTACTTGTCTTTTGAATTATCAGCAAATTCAACTCATTCACTGTTACTCTGCCTGGGAAGGAATCAATATTTTAGCATTGATTTTTTTTTTTTTTTTTTTGGTTATTTCATCAGAAATTTCCTGTCCTGAATTTACAGAAAATCTGCTTGCATGTATTTGTAAATTGCTTCACCTGCCAGGGAAATGCAGCCACATTTATGTGGGAGCACAGGAATTGTGCAAAGACTGTACCCAGCAAAAGAGACAAGGGTTTAGAGATAAAAAGAAGGATCTGAGGTGGGGAGGGTTGAAAACCCTGGTGGATGTCGTCACTGTTTGTCCTTGTGCAGGGAAGAAAAACAACAACAACAAAAGGAATGTAACCTTGTTTGGATGTGTTTGTAGATCGAAGGAGCGTTCGTGCAGGGCATTGGGCTCTTCACCATGGAGGAGCTGCGCTACTCTCCTGAAGGGAACTTGTACACTCGAGGGCCTGGCATGTACAAAATCCCAGCATTTGGAGACATCCCGACAGAATTCTATGTGTCTCTCCTCCGTGACTGCCCCAATAGCAAGGCAGTTTATTCATCCAAGGTATGCCTGTGAGATCTCTGGGCCTCTTACTGCTCCATAACACTGTGAAGCTGAGTGGGATTGAGTAATGATTCTGTGTGTCTAAACAGTTCATCTCATTATGCTGTCTCTACTCTGAAGTCAGGATCTGAAGTCAGGTTTCTTATCAAAAATGTGTTTACTATCCTTTCTAGTCGGGAAGAACTGAAATAACCTGCCCATTGCTGCCCTGATTGTCCATTAGATAGAAGGGGTGTTGCTGTGTCAGAAAGCTGTGCTTTCCTACTCTTTCTTCTTTAAACAGACTGGGGGTTGTTTTAGTCCAGTCTTTCCTCACTGATCACACCTGGCACACTGGAGGCTGTTTTAGCTTCATGGTTCCCCACTGAGCACATCTGGTAGACTGAGGTTCCCATCTGGAAGGCAAAGCCTCACTCTTGCTTGTGCTCTGTCTAGGCTGTGGGAGAGCCCCCTCTGTTCCTGTCTGCCTCAGTGTTTTATGCCATCAAAGATGCCATCTATGCAGCAAGGAAGGACTCTGGCCTGACTGAGCCGTTCAGGCTGGACAGCCCTGCCACCCCAGAGAGGATCCGCAATGCTTGTGTGGACATCTTCACCAAAATGGTAACAGCCCCTGGTCTCACAGGCCGCTCCCGAGCCAGCCTACCCCATGGGCAGTGTGCCTGGAAGTCACAGTGGCCCAGGGCTGGGATTAGGGCAGGATGAAGAGGCTGTATCCCTGCTTCAGCAGATGGATTTTGTTTTGTGGGTGTTATCCTTCATTTAATATCCCACCAGCTGAAAGCCAAATCCACAGCCCAGCACTGCTAGGGCTCCCACTGCAGGAAGGGCTGCTGTGCAGTGTCTTTGAAGTTCAGCCCAGCCCTCCATTCTCCAAGTGTTGTCCGTGGAACAAAGGCACTGACTGCTTGTCCTGATGCTCCTATCACCTCTCAGAGCATCATCACATATGGTGAGGACCACGCTGTGATTTACTAGTGGCCCTCAGCAAGGGAGGGAGAGAAAAGTGTTCCTGCAAATACTCCCTTCTCCTGAACATTATGGCTACAGGAATCTCATTAGAGGCTGTGGACTTGATCTGAAGGAGTGCAGGAGTAATTCCTGTCACTGGCTCCTCATGGGCTCCACCTCTGTCACAGTGTTGTCACAGGGCTCTGTAGGAGTTGACCATCAGGCCTCTAACAGACATCTCTGTGTTTGGAAAAACTGGGATAGGAGCTCTTATCTTCACATGTTCAAAGTCATTCACCTCAAAAGTAGCATGGTGGGACATGCTGAACCCTAGACAAGACCCTCATTTGTTGCTAATTCAGTAACTTCTTTCTCTTTACAGTGCCCTTCTGCTGAGCCAGGGACCTTTAAGCCATGGTGTGTGCGTGTGTGAGAGGAAGGCTGGAAGAGCAAACTCTGCTGAAACAGCTTACACCAGAGGAACCACAACGCAGTAGGACTAGAATGGAGAAAAAATATCTGTGCTCATGTGGCTTGCCCACTGATTCATGGAGCTTTCACATTTAATTGTCCAATCACTGTTTTCTCTAAGAGAGACAATTGCTGTCATATTATAGCTGTGATGAAAATTCAAATGGAGAGTAAGTGGAAGGTGATGTTATCCAGGTGTAATTGAAAAATCTTACAGGTTTCATATAAAATTGCTGCTTATTACCAGCCAATGTGAAATAGCAGGGTGGTTGTTTCTCCTCTTTACTGACGTGGGGAAAAGATGTATCACCTTGTGATGCTGTGCCAAGAAGGACTTAAATGTGTTGAGCCCAGACACAGAGTCCTCTAGCTGAGATGGGGGAAGGTGAGGGCTGGACCCTGCTGTGCCCCCTCTGCACACAAAGCCAGGTATATCCTGGAGGGAGATGAGCACGACTTTTGATGTTGGCTAATGAAGGTGGTCTGACCTGTGTAACAAAAGAGTTTCAGAGGAAAAGGCTAAAATAACTGATTTACCCCAAGTGCAATGACTGTTGCTTTTTCTGCACTGGGGCTTTAATGAGCTCTCAGTTCAAGTGCTACCTTGTCTTATCTGATTAAAGATAAAAACTAAATGTACCAAGAGGACTTCTAGCAAGATGCCACTTTGTTTGACACAGACTTTTCCTATCCCATACCTCCACATCTTTCCTCATCCTTTAAATAGGAAAGGACATCAGAGACCTTGGAGGAACAGAGAAATTTGCTCCTCAATGTTCGCAAGGCAATTTATACCAGCCTAAGCAAGGGGCATGAGGAGGGCGGACACAACTGGGGATTAGCTGGTTCTGGGTGCCTTCTAGGGTCAATCCCTTGCTGTCATGGCCTTGCCTTCTTTTCAAGAGAACTCTTAGTTTTGCTGAATGTAAGAGAATGGGTACATTTTGCTACAGGGACTGCTTGTCTAAAAAATGTGCTGACTATGTGATGACCTGGTGTCATCTGGATTGAATATATTTTTCATGTTGGATTTAGTGCTGGGCATCCCTCCTGACAGGTTTTATCACTGTCAGATTCAGCACTGGAGCACCATGTTATCTCTTGATGGTGTCAGCCATGTACTGTGCCTGCTTATCATTTGCAAACTTCTATCTGTTTCTCTGGCCCACAGCTTTATTAAAATGTCCTTTTTCTCTTTTTGCACTCCCAGGGCCATCAAAAAAATATGGTGCAAGAGGATGTAACTCCTTATATAAGATTTTGCTCACGTACAAACTTCTACTTAAAATTGGCCTCCATCTTAGGACTGGACAATATATGCTCAGTGTGAAATAATTTTTTAAGCACTCCAGGGTACATTGCTTGGAAAAGTGTAGATACATTTCTCAACTTGAAATAATTATGGTTCTACCATCTAGAAGAAGGGAATTCGTATATGTGAGTTGCAGAAAGTATCTTGCGCCTGTTGGGCTTGTTATGTAATTGTTTCATTAATTGAAATACGATATTGGTGTTTCTTAAGCTCTGAGGTACTGGGCAAGAACATGTTTTTGTCTTCTTAAAGATGCTGATATGTAAAAAATCTCTTAGAGAAGAAAACGTGATAATTTACATGCAAGAACAGCTATTGGAGCCTGTGTATCCACATTCTTGGATGTCCAGGGAGGGATGCAAAATACGAAGTCTGTAAGGTAGATTGGTATCAGCTCTGTTCCTGTGACATCCACCTCATGGGATTGCTGGACATGCTCATTCAGGATGAGAAGAAATACAAAGGTAATGTGTTTTAATGCAGAGCATGGGAGAGTGGTACCACAGGCAGAGTGGTATATCAAGGAGCTCCCAGTGACATCCCAGGGGAAAGCTGCCAGAGTTCATGATAGGCCTGCTGCCTGTGAGGGTCCTGGGACATGTTGGGATGTCACCAGCAGGATGAGTAAGTGCTCTTTCTCCCCCTGATTTTGGGAGCATCCTTTTCATCATTTCAGGATGGGTTTGTGAGTGTCTTGTGCAGTCGCAGTGACTGCCTGGTCAGGTGAAATTGTTTTAAATTAGATGTATCAAGTCTCTGTTTTGCTGTTTGCTTTGTGAGTCAATTGGAAGTGCATTTGCCCAGTCCTGTGTACATGCAGTGGTCAGAGCAGACTGTTCGGAGCAGACCTATGGAGCTAGTTTTGCTGCAGCATCAGTGAGCCACTCTTTCCCAGGCACCAGCCCTTGCCCTCATGCCCACCCCAGCTTGGGGCCCCCCTTGATACCCTTGCCCAGCTGATGGAGCGAGGAAACACTTCCCTTTTGGAATGCACTGTGGAATTCAATGAAAATTATATCAAACACCTGAAGAGGGCAATGGTGTAAAATCAGGGTTGCAAAGTAATGACAGAAACTGGGTTTGAGGGTGTACGGAAAAGGGAAGCTTGGAGGCTAACAGGAATTTACAGAGAGATCACTGTAATACCTGCTTGTGCTGTGGGACTCTAAGGAACATGAAGCTGAGCTTTTCATGTCACCTCTCAATGTCTTAACGTTTCATACATCACTTTCCCATGGAACTAAGTGCCAGGCACCTTAGGAAAGGACTGGGACCTGCTGGGGAGGGCTGGCAGGAGGAGAAGATCCCTGACTTGAGGAGTGCTCTGCACTACAAAGCTGTCAGGGAGCAGCTGTCCTGCCCTGGGTGCACAGCACTGTCCCCTGCCTGGTGCTGTGTCCCATCTCCTCGCACACATCTCGCTGTGTGGGGTTTCTGCTCGCTGTCACTGGAGGGAAAGCTACTCACGAAGAGAAAAATGTCCCTTTCCTAGTACTTTCCAGTAAAATAGAACATGGATGCAAGACTCTAATTTAATGGCATATAATTGGAAATTTGCTGCTTTTATTCTTCCAGAACTCTATCCTCAGAAGAGGATAGAGAAAGTTCCTCTTCTATCCTCAGAAGAGGAACTATGCCATCTTGCTAGACTGTAAAGTACTGCGCACAATAACGGCACTTAAATAGTAATTACTGCAGCTGGAGAGTTTGTGGCAGTGTGAAAGGAGCCCAGCTGATCTGATGTCTTAATACTATTAATTGCATGGCCTTCTGTGAGAGAGAGGGGCCAAGATTTTGGTAATTGTTTCCGGTCAGTACTAATCAACAGTTTTCACTATCATTCTTTAATGAGCGTTGTCAAATTGGTACCATGAATGTATGCAGAATTCTCTGTGAATGTCACAACATTGCAAAATAAAGCTGCTAAATACTCTGGAAACAAGTATGCTATGGTCAGAGTCTGTCAGGATTTGAAATCCAGACAACTTCAGCTCATCCTTGGTGTTTGTTTGACAAAGATGGACCCTTCCCAGAGGCTGTGAGTCAGATCAGCTCAGTGACCAAAGCTGGGAGAGGGTGGGTGGTTGCTCCGGGCTGCCCAGCTGGATGAAGCTGTGAGCCAGCTGGAGAGACTGGGCCTCTGTCTGGCCACGCTGGCAGCCAAGTCCAAAAGGAAGCAGAGCCCGTCCTTGTGCTTCTCTGCCAGCAGGAGCTTGCAGTAGCCACATCCTGTTTTCCATAGCAGCACAGTGGTGCATTCTGATGCTTCTAGCCATCTCCACAGGGCCCAGCAGTTGCTGACACAAGGTGGAAGGCAGTCGGTCTGATGCCGTGGCTGCTACCTGCTCCACACCGACACATCCTCGTCTCAGAGCTTGTGCACTGAGCTGAAAGCTGGCCTTGGCCCACTGGAGTCAGCCCTGCAAGGAGGGGAGCCAAACTCAAAACCTGGGAATAGAGCAAGCATCGGGTCCCATCCCCAGGGCCCACTTGAGCCTAAACACATAGGAGATGAGGTTGTAAAACAGGAGCAGTTCACACAGAACACATAGGACCAAATGATGGGCCAGGCCTGACCTTTCCAGAGTGTGAAAAGATTGGGAACATTGCCAGTGGTTCTCCAGGAGGGTATGCCACCCTGTGTCACATCTCAGTCTCCAGGTGACATGCTTCTTTGGGAGCGCTTCTTCTGCATGGGGACATTTGTCACGAAGCTATTGCCAAACCTCTTGGCCCATCAGGGAGCCCAGAATAGGAAATGTCAGTGCGGGCCGAGCACGTGGCATGCTGCTGTGGTCCAACCCACCTGACCCCAAACTGCTGGGTTTGCTGAGAGCCATTTACTCCATCATAGTTCATGCAGTTTTCCAAGCCCCAGTGCCACAAGTTTCCCCAGTGCCTGTTCTTGTTGTGTTTAAACACAGTTCAACTGTGTGAAGAGCCTTAATCCCCCATCCCTGGCAGTGGTCTGTCTCAGCTCCCTGATGAGTCTTTTGGACTGTGACATAGAAAACTTCACTGCAAGCAGCTGGGAAGCAAAGGCCTGTCAGTATCTTGAAGCATCTGCTTTTGGATTAACGCTCCCTGAAACAGTTCCTCCCTCTGGGCTATTTGTCCCAGGTCTCTGTGGTGCTGGTACGGTCTGACAGGAAACTGCTAGAAAATGGGAAAGCAGCAAGGTCCCAGCGGTAGAAACGAGCCAGCTGCTTCTTCTGCTGGGCAGACAGCTCGCTGAACATCTGCTCTGACAGCCACCTGTAGGTCCACTGCACTTGGGTGTCGGTGAGCTCGGGAAGGAGGCTGCCTGCAGGCAGCCCAGCCCGGCGCAGCAGGTGGCTCAGCTCCTGCCTGAGGAATCCAAACATCACCACGTAGTCATACTGGATGAGGCAGGGCCGGCAGAGGCTGACCAGTGGTTTCCAAGCTGCGCTGCTGTTGTGCATTCCGCTGTCTAGGACGTCCTGGACAAAGCTGCTGAAGGATGGGCTGATGCCCATGCCTTGCAGGAACGTGGCAATCAGCCTGTGGAAAGGGTCCCTGACAAACAGCACTTTGGTGTAAGACCCCAGCATGGCCCTGATCTCCGTCTGGTTGAACTCACTCAGCCGTGTCTCCCTAGTGTGCTGCCGGAGGTAGGGGAGCGGCATTGGCAGCGTCACATTGCCCTCCTCCAGCTTCTCCAGAAGCTGCTGCCATTCCTCCACCCCTGTGGATGGCACTTGGCAGTACAGGAGCTCCAGCTTGGTGTTCACCCTCAGACTCGGGAGCAGGGAGGCTCTCTTGTCCCGGCTGCTTGGCTGTGGGGTGACTTTGCCTGCTTGGCTGCAGAACGCTCTCAGTCTCCTCTTCCTGAGCTGCTGGACGTGAAGAAAGGTGTCCAGTGACAAAGTGAAGCCCTCCTCTGCCTTGGGGGCCAGGTCACCTGGGAAGCACCATTTGGAGAGGGGTGTGAGGAAAGAGCACAGTGCCCTGAGTCAGAGCCCCAGCACAGGGTGTTGGAGCAGGCTCTTCTCCAGTTATTCCAGAGTAGAAAGGATACAGTGTGGACAAAGAAGATGAGAAGGAGATGGGAGACCAGCCCTGCCTGGCAAAGAGCTTGGCTTTGCTGGGAAATGGGTTTCTGTCCCCATGGACACGTGAGATTATGGACACCCAGGACTCCGGTTTCCCCAAACCACCATGTCTGAGGACCAGTCTCAACCACAGATTTATTCCACAGGCCCTGTTCTCCACTAAATCCTAATTTTTGCTTTTAGCTCCTTGCTTTCAATTGAACGTAACTGAGGTGAGTTTACCAAAGAGTCAAAAATGCTTTGAGATACCAGGCAGTAGGAAATTGGTTTGTAGCTACAAATACACCATGTCCTGCAAACCCTTTTCATCTGTTAATAGGTTAACATCAAGTATATGTGAAAGTAAGGGATTATTCTTAATGGCTCAGGGTGATTTAGGGATTCAAATGATGTCACTCATTACATCACTTCCATATGTAATTTTTTTCTCTTGCAGATAAAAAGGCAAAAGCAAATAAAAAGCAAAAAGCAAACAGAAGTGAGACGACAACAAAGCAAATATAAAAGGCAAAAGCAAATACAATGACTCTATGAGAGTCAGTTTAATTTCTCAAATTTCAGCTTTGCTTTTTTCTTTTTGTCTTCTTATTTTTGATGTGAAAAGGCCATAGTGAGTTTGAATGGGAAAGATTAATGCCTGCCTTGTTAGTTTATTTTCTTTAGCAGCAGCACATCTGCCTCATCTGCTCCGTGCAGGCATTTGGCAGCCCAGGGGACACTGTTTGATGGTTTGTTCTGGGTCCTTGGGAAGTTAAGTATTTGGGGAGGCTCTTGTACAGGGCAGAGAAGCACAGTTAAAATGAGGCAAAGGACATCAGAACACAAAAATAAACACAGTGGTGCCCGAAGCTATCCTGAGCTGCTGTTTGACTCACCCAGCCCCAATTTTGCAAAGTCTGCAAAATCTAGTAATGACTTTGCCGTGGAATGACAGGAACTGGAGGGGAGGGCTGCATGTTTTAGGCAAGAAATGTAATAATCATCAATGCCCCTGCTCCTTCCTGCCTTCCCAACAGCATTTCACCCATCCTAGCAATGATTTTGGGACCTGACACCTGATTTCCCCACCCCACCTGAAATGAATGGCCCCATAAGGACATACAGCTGCAGGGCCCCACAGCGAGGGCCTTCTCCATAAACACCGTGCAAACAGTGTTTTCTGTCTGGTGTCATGTGCCCACCAAGGCCCTCCAGAAGCAGCGCCAGGTCACTTCCCCCATGGCACAGAGCTGCTGCTGGACGTGCAGAACGCCCGTGGTGCCCAGGCCTTACCTCCTTGGCTGTGGGTCTGCAGAAGCCGCCTCCAGCCCAGGAAGGCGGTGATGGCCAGGGCAGCCAGGAGGACAAGGCGGGGAAGGAAGCGCATTTCTGGGGCGCGCTGCTGCTGAATGCTGCGCTGCTGAGCAGCTAGGGACCCGAAGGAAGAGTGCTGGGGAACCTCCTGTGTTTATTTAAACACACCCAGCCAGAGCTGGGTTAAAGTACTGTTTGGGCAGCAGCTCGGCTCGGGGCAGGGAAATGGCCAGAGGCACAGGCGGTGCCTCCTGCCTGCATTTACAGCGTAAGCTTTTGAGGCAGAATCTGCCTTTTTATTCAATGTCTGTGCCACGCCAGGTGACAGCACTCCCTGTGAGGAGCAAGCCCTGCATCCCCAGTCCTGTGCAGAGTCCTGCAGAGCCAGGTGGGGAAAGATGTCCCTGGTGCCCTCTACTCCCTGGCACTGCTCTGGGTTACACTGCTGTGGGGAGCAGCCTGTCCTGGGGCTGAGCGAGGAAGTGCTGGGCCATGGCTCCTGCCCCTGTGGCACTGGGGCTCTTTGAACCTGGAAGCTGTGGGAGGTGACGTGACAGGGCACAGGCAGTGCCATGTCGCAGGTCCATGACAAACCAGGGACTGGAAATGCCCCCGTGGGATGGCAACCCACCTCGCAGGAGCTCTTGAGGGCTGTGCCACGCGGGCTTTGTTGCTCTCTGGATACTCTCCGTGTCGCTCCCAACAGAGGGTGCTCTGTGCCCAAGGAAGCTCTGCCCACGCCTCGTGCAGGCCGTGGGTGTGCGCTCTGTCTGTGCTCTCCCACTGCGCCTCTAGGGGACGAACCTGACAGCTGCACTGGCCGCATTTGTGCCTTTTGAAGCCTTTCCACAGCGAGGAGGAGCTGTTTCCTCCAGGTCTTGCGGCTGAGCCCTGCTGCTCGTGTCCCACAGCCTGCCCCGCCAATGCGGGAGAAGGCTGGTGCCGCCCGAGGTGCGGTGTGAAGGGGCAGCAGCGAATNCTTCCCTTCCCTTCCCTTCCCGGCTGAAGACACACATTTTCCTGTGGGCTGCAGTGCTAATCTGGCCTCTCCCAGCCTGACAGGTCTTAGGGTGACCAAAGTGGTGCTCGGCAGCACTTCCCTGCGCCTGGGCAGCATCACCTGCGGCCTGGCCGCACACCTGAGCAGCAGAGCCCTGCGGGGCTGCAGCAAAACCCACCCAGCTGCCAGCAGACCCGGCTGCAGGGCAAGGAGCTCCTTTGGATCGAGAGACTGCGCGAGGTTAGCAAGCAGGAGGGTGGAAGGAGCTCTCCAAGTCCTCTTGGTTGAGCAGGTGGCAGCAGTATGTGTCTTCCTGCACTGACATACATTTCGGTAGGGACTGTCCCAACCACAGCCCCAAGTGAGCCCAAGTGCAGCTGCAGTGGGGAGGGAGAAATGCATCTGATTTTTATTTTACAGTCATAAAGTGGAAGCAAAGAGACGTTCTGTGGCCGAGGAGCAGAAAGAAATAGTGGGGAAACCCCCTTTGCTTTGCATTGCAAGGAAGCAGAACTTATCAAGTTTCATCAGGGTTTCATCAGAGGAGGGAACAGTGTCTGCTGTGCCTTGGTGACCTGCAACCAGGAGGAGACTGTCCCTGAGCTGCCAGGGGCTGCTTTTGGGGAGCAGCTGCTTTCCCTTGGCTGCTTCAGCTGCTGGGCTGCCATGGGGCATTGTCAGAGCTGGTCGAGCTCCTTACCTGGGGGGTGAATTCCCTGTGTGGATCCCATATGGTGGTGTCCCTCTGCCTTATTGACAGCAGCACTAACAGGCCAGGGGCTAGGAGGGCCTTGAGCAGCTGGAATTGCCCTGTGGATGCAGAGCCACCTCCCAGATATGCCTGAGACTGCTGCAGAGGTGTGGGGAAGAGAGAAGCAGTGAACCTCTCCTCCCTCTAACTTGTATCTCCCATTTAAATGGTGATTTTTTAACTTTTTTTTCTTTCCCCCCTGAGATTTGTTTTTAATTTTTTTCTGGTGCTGAGAAGTTTTCTCAAGTGTCTGTAGACACTGAAACTCACTGCTGGGGCTTTCCCTGGTTGCCTTCCACTCACCACTTAGCAACAGCCAGCAAGGCTGAGACTGCAGCTCTTGGACTGAAAGGCTTCCTGCTAAACACTTGTAGGGAGACAGAGCCTTTTTGGGCACAGAGGCTGAGTCAGGTGTGGAAATGCATCCACATCCTACTATTTAATGCAATTGCACAAGGGAATTCTTTGGGGAATTCATATGAAGCTTCCCGTAATTTAGGAAAACCCTTACTGCCATGAATGTGAGAAAAAGCCATTCTCTTTTTCTTTACACCAGCAGTAGGATTGCCTGAATAAGGATTTCCAGAGTTTTCCCCACCAATATCTTAAACAACATTGCCTTGGGCTCCCTTTTTCTCCTCACAAAGGGGACACAAACCCTTTGGAGATATTCTTATATGTTAATAAACATCCTCCTCTTCAGCCTTCCCACATTCCTCACACATCCAAATTTTGCAAAGTATTGTCTTGTGTGACCATGACCCGCGGGCACTGATGGGATGGTTCCCCCCCTTGTTCCTCCTCATGCCTGCCTTGTGGGAATGTGAACTTTGCAAAGTGATGGCAAACACTGCCTCATTTGGCGAGGGATGTTTTTACATCGCGAGTAAAGGAAGAGCAGAGAGGAAACTTTCTTATCCCTCTTCTTGTTTGGAAACTTGCGTACAATATCTGTGTTTTGCAAGAAAGTTTGGGCCCGTCTCTCAGCAGAAATGTGGGGGCAGTTGGAGGAGGAACCACTCCCAGAGAAACATTTAATGTGGAAAGTCTCTGGTCTTTGAGAAGGATGGTCCTGAGAGCAGCACTGCCAGGCTCCTGGCTGGGGATGCATTGCACTGCATGGAGGAGGATTCCTTGAAATCAACCCAAAAAGTCAAGGGTGGGAGTGGGTATTTGTGGGTAAACTGGGGGTTCTGCAAGTGGGCTCTTCTCCATCACATCTCTGGATTCCCAGAGCTCCTCTCTGTGTGCCTGTGGAGAACATTCAGTCTTGTGGTCATTTCAGAAATTTGGCCAGCTTCTTTCTGGTGGGATTTGGGTTCCCACCCAGTCTAGCTCCTGCCAGATGTGGGTGAACCAATCTGCCCAGCACCCTGAGCACACCTCCATCTCCGCCAGTGCTTGCATTCAGCGCTGCCAGTGTTAGCAGTGGGTTTGGAAGGTGGGCATCTGTCCTTGGCCATTGGGCAGGGAGCACCAGGCTGGCATTGGGCAGACAGGGAGAAGCCAGAGGCCACAGGGACTGCCCCACACAGCAGCATCCTGGGACTGAGCAGCACCCGACCAGAAATAGTTATGCAATGTGGAAAGGAAAGGAAAGCAAGTTCCCATTGCACCCAAGGAGTGGAGCAGGTAGGACAATGTTTGGAGTGGTTGTACAACTCTAGCGCTTCCTGTTTTCCCGCGGGCAGGAGCTGTGATTGTCACTTCTTATTCAGCTCCTCATCCTGGGAGGAAGACAGCACCGGGCTGTCCGGGGGCAGCAGGATGTTTATGTGGCAGGCTGAGTCAAGGTGCTGCTTTTAATACGCCCCGGAGCAGAGTCATTGGGGGAAATGTACATTTTAGATTTCTTTTTGTTGTTGTTTTTTAAAAAAAGGCTCATGAATATCCGAAGTGCTTTGCAATTGCCATCGAGCTGTGTGGCTGAATGCCAGCGCTGAGTGTCATTGTTTTCTAAGGCTATTACATGAGGATTTTACAGGGTGCCATGAACTACTGGTAATTTAGGGAGGATTCGTCTAATTAGTGATGCTCTATTGAGAGGCTTTGCTTAATTACCACATAAGCTGGTAAACTTTGCATTGTCTCAGCCAGGCCCACATCAACTGGAGCACCTAATGGTGGTGGAGAGAGGATGAGGAAGCCATGCAGCCTCTGCCATGTGCCCATCCAGAGGATCTCTGATCCCTGCTTTATTAAGGATAAGGGTGTTTTCCTGGGAGGGGGGACCAAGGGACTCAATGAGACTCATTTAAAAAAAAAAAAAAAAAAGGGGGATTAGAG